>CABFOV010002730.1:30387-72261 GCA_902141375.1 Timema poppense
CCCCGCCCCACCTTTCTACGCTCATGCTAATGAGACACACTTCCATACTTCATCCCCCTCTCCACCACTACTCCCCTCCCCAACCTATGTAACATGTTGGCAATACCGCGGGGGATGACGGGAAATAAGGGTTTTTCGAGTGTAGGGTGCCTAGCGTGTGTATGTGACACCCTTCTTTCTCCCCAACACTTGACAGCGTGAGAACGACCACCCATACACGTGGCGGTGAAGACAGGATGTGACGTCACGCATTCGTCAAGGAAGCGAGAAGTTTTTTTTCTCCCTCTCTCAGCAAAAACCTCCCTTAAAACACGTACTGTTTGTGAAAGGATTTTATAAGGGTTGCGACAAGCTTTGAGTAAGAAACAAAGGGGGAGAAATTTTAGTTACAATATATATTTTAAATTAATTCTGTATTTTCTTTTTTCAATCTTAAAAATAAATATGATTTTGAACAGAAGGAAAGGTTGTGAAAAATAAACTAGAAGCAGTCTACTTCAAGTTAAATATCATTGTGTATTTCCTATGATAATGTCAGTTTTGAAGCGACCAAACCACTAAAACAATCCTCAACCATCTTATAATGTTCTGTTGTGAGCCTCACACTGCTGTATTTCTTATGATAATGTCAGTTCTGAAGCGACCAAACCACTAAAACAATCCTCAACCATCTTATAATGTTCTGTTGTGAGCCTCACACTGCTGTATTTCTTATGGTAATACCAGTTCTGAAGCTACTAAACCACTAAAACAATCCTCAACCATCTTAGAATGTTCTGTTCTGAAGCTTCAAACCCACTAAAACAATCTTCAATTATCTTAGAATGTGCTCTTGTGACTTTGTAAAAAAATTACTTTATTTGTTTGAAAATGGCTAGATTTATGTTTAAAGTCATTTACTGTGTTCTCAGAACTTGGACATTTGGAGTGAGTCGTCCTTGAAAATGAACTAATCTCATCTTTTTTATAAGTTCATAAATCTTAGAATGTAAGATTTTAAATCCCACGAGACATGTTGATATGTTTCACCTCTGTTTTGGCATGAGCCATATAATTTCAAAATAACAAACCACTTCTCGAAAACCCCGCCTCGGCGGCCGTATGGTCTGATGCGTTATTCTCGCTATAGACTAGGCTGCCGATGACAAAAGTATCAAGGCTCAGAACTCGATCGGGTGTACTGAGGGTGCGTTTAAATAAAATTATTTTTCCACTCTCACGCCATGCAAATGATGGTAATCTTTCTCCCAGATTCAACCTTCCTCATCCATAACACACTATCGTAATTAGTACATTAATACGCATACGCCCCGAAGGGATAATGAGACGCGGGGATAACAAAGCCGCGGGTTTTCCGGTCGTTCGCAACGAGTCTCTGCGCTAAGGTAGGCGGCTCCCTTAATCACGTGGTTTCTGTGTGGTCTGTAGAGTAATGAGAATAGCTATAGTTTGTAAGTTGTAACAAGCTGTTGATTATCATTTTCTTGGTATGAAGTGTGCAGGATCCCTCAGTCGGTAAATACGCAGCTGGCAGCAACTTCCACCAGCACTTCAAAGGCCGTCTACCGCCGTTTTTCCCTTTGTGGTTCATTTCATATGCAAGATATTTACTTGTTCGTCCGAGGAGGAGGTCTACCGACAAACAGACTAATAAAGAGAAATTCTCACTACAGATGTGCTACTGTTTTTATTTGTCTAAGCTTTTACGAGATAGAAAATTATAATAATTATGATAACATGAAAATAATGTCAACCGGCTTTATATAATTGGATGGATAGTTATTATTATTATTATTATTATTATTATTATTAGCACCGCGTCTTACTATCCGTTCGGGTTATACGCACTTACGCTAATGTGTAATGGTAGGTTGATTGTGAGATGAAATGAAGGACCTACAGTTTAACGTGGAATCCGAACCACGGTGGAGGCCTGGCATTCCTCACATTCACAAGATGTCTTGTTAGAGGTGAAGGAAGGGTTTGGTAATCAGATAAATCTTTGCCGGGACCGAGGATAGAACCCCGGCCGCCAGCATAGAAGTCTGACACCTTAACCCCTAGACCACCAGGTCACCCTCATGGATAGTTAATATTTTAATCCGATCATACGTTAAGTCACAGTATACATCATGTGTTTATAAGAGTACCCACCTCGGTGGCCACATGGTCTAATGCGCCACTCTCGCAGTAGATTAGACTCGCCGATGTTGGGGAGATCGAGGTTTCGAATCTCTGTCAGGTTTACTGAGGGTGGTTACCCAAAACGGTTGTCCATCATTCATCCACGCAAAAGCGAGTACACTTTCTCTAAATATAACCTTCCTCATCCCTTAAGCCATTAAAGTAATTAGTATTAGGCCTAAAAGAATATAATACGAACGGATACTAAGCCGTGGTAGTAATTTTTTAAATATATACTATACAGGCTAGCCAATAAGTAGGTGGACAACAATTTTATTATTATTGTTATTGTAACACATTACGGGAACACACGGACAAGTTGAAAAGCAGCACAAGATACACTAGGCACGTAGTCAGCAGGAGGCTGTTCTTGAATTACGTAAGGTTTTTTTTTACTCCATAATTTTCAATACCTTCTCCCATCCCCCTCCATTCTATCGCGTAAGGGATAGTAAGCTTTCCCGTTTCCCCTTTCATACCCTTTATTTTGCATTTTTTTTTTACGATTTGGTAAAATGTATTATTTTAATCGGTTAAATTATTTTTTATACATAAGGATTAGTAACAAAGCGAGTGATGTAAGATTTTAGAATACTTTAAATTGCAGTAAGTAAACAAAATATAAGTTAAATTTTATAATTATTATATTTATTTTCCGACAATTTTTTTTTTTTTAGATTTCGTTTCACCATAAATATTGATTAAAAAAACCATACGGAAGATATATTCTACCCCCTTCCCCAATGTAGTAAAACGTAAGAAAATACTCAAAAACACTTTTATAATTTAATGACAGTCCTAAGTTGCTTACTACTCCTACTCCTCCTCCTCCTCCTCCTACTACTACTACCACAACAACAAATACTACTACCACTACTCCTACAACAACTACTCCTAATACTACTACTACTACTACTACTGCCACCACCACAACTACTACTCCTAATCCTACTACTACTATTACTACAACTACTACTACAACCACCACAACTACTCCTTATCCTACTACTACTATTACTACTACTACTACTACCACCACCACCCCAACTACTAATCCTAATTCTACTACTACTATTACTACTACAACAACTACTACTGCCACAACTACTCCTTATCCTACTACTACTTCTATTACTACTACTCCTACTCCTACTACTACTACTACTACTACTGCCACCACCACAACTACTACTCCTAATCCTACTACTACTATTACTACAACTACTACTACTACCACCACCACAACTACTCCTTATCCTACTACTACTACTATTACTACTCCTACTACTATTACTACTACTACTACTACTACCACAACTACTACTCCTAATCATACTACTACTACTACTACTACTACTACCACAACTACTACTCCTTATCATATTACTACTAATATTACTACTATTACCACAACTACTACTACTACTACTACTACTACTACTAATAATAATAATAATAATAATATGTACAATTTCTAAAAATTGGTAATTTCGTACATCTCCCATCTGTTCTTTGATCCCACCTTGAGTGGTTAAGGTGTGTCTAACCTTGAATGTAACCCCGGCCCCTCGGACATTTGGCCGGTTATGAGCTAAACACCCACTCAACCTGGATCGACAGGATGTCACGAGGCTGTGAATGGTGAGGATGTTTGATAACACGACTGGTGAAAACTGAACGATTATAGTGCGTTCAATGTCACACTCTTTTTTCATTTAGGGAGTTAAGCTAATGTTTCTCATAGGCAACACACTCTCACCACCAATACTGTTTGAAAGCCATTCAGATTTGACACTCGCTTATTTATTATTTGATTAATTAATTACAAGGTTCATTTAAAAAGTTATCTAAAGCTTCCAATAATACTTTATTGAGGATTATTGTGTAGTTTATCTTTATATTATTAATTAAACGGACTAAGAATATATAGAAAATAATGATTCTCCCCCTCCCCCATTGTGAAAACATGACTTCTTATGAAAATCAGAGAGCATCTCTAATTATAGCTACGAACAAGACCAGTCCAGATTGAATGGGAGACTGACTGACCTCCGAATGTCGACTATATATACGGCCCTTAGTTTTAGTTGCTGCCAGTATCTTACTTTAAGAGCAGTAAAAAGAGCCGAGAATCGATGGATAAAGCCAATCTCCCATTCGGCCTGAACTTTTTATTTTTTTGAGCACCACGTCCTTCTTACGTGTTCAGGTATTACGCTAGTGTGTTAATTACGCTAATGTATCAGGGATGAATAACGTTGAATTTAGATTAAGTGCTCCCGCATTTTCATGGAAGGAGAGTAGAACATAATTTAGGTTAAACACCCTCAATACATCCAACAGGGAGTTGAAACCCGATCTCCTTGTCATCGGCAGTTCAGTCTATTGCTAAAGTGACGCCTTAAACTATTTTACCAATGAAAGGGGTAATAGTAGGTATTGAGAAGACGCACTATAATCTTCAAGAGCAGTGTTGAGTGGACGCACTATACTCTTCAAGAGCAGTGTTGAGTGGACGTACTATAATCTTCAAGATCAGTCTTGATTGGACGCACTATACTCTTCAAGAGCAGTGTTGAGTGGACGCACTATACTCTTCAAGAGCAGTGTTGAGTGGACGCACTATAATCTTCAAGATCAGTCTTGATTGGACGCACTATACTCTTCAAGAGCAGTGTTGAGTGGACGCACTATACTCTTCAAGAGCAGTCTTGAGTGGACGCACTATACTCTTCAAGAGCAGTGTTGAGTGGACGCACTATACTCTTCAAGATCAGTCTTGAGTGGACGCACTATACTCTTCTAGAGCAGTGTTGAGTGGACGCACTATACTCTTCTAGAGCAGTGTTGAGTGGACGCACTATACTCTTCTAGAGAAGTCTTGAGCGGACGCACTATACTCTTCAAGAGCAGTGTTGAGTGGACGCACTATACTCTTCTAGAGCAGTGTTGAGTGGACGCACTATACTCTTCAAGAGCAGTGTTGAGCGGACGCACTATACTCTTCAAGAGCAGTCTTGAGTGGACACACTATACTCTTCAAGATCAGTGTTGAGTGGACACACTATACTCTTCTAGAGAAGTCTTGAGCGGACGCACTATACTCTTCAAGAGCAGTCTTGAGCTGACGCACTATACTCTTCAAGAGCAGTCTTGAGCGGACGCACTATACTCTTCAAGAGCATTGTTGGGCGGACGCACTATACCGTCCACCCAAGTAGCAAGGTGTGGCGATGTATGTGTCTTGTTTACATGAAACATGTCATGGTGTGGACGATGGGAGTTGAGTCCTTCCTGTGTTGATATTTTCCCAGTCATACTCTTACAGTACACACATACAAGTCATGAGAGACATTGCTTAGCTAATGGGAGGTAATTACATACCGAGCAGTTCGTTCAGTTCAATGACTGACAACGTCACCACAGGCCACTGGCCACACACGTCCATTCAACACCTCCCTTGTGATTTGGTTAAGAACCTACATTCAACACCTCACTTGTGATTTAGTTACGTTCCTTCATTCAACACCTCACTTGTGATTTAGTTACGTTCCTTCATTCAACACCTCCCTTGTGATTTGGTTAAGTTCCTACATTCAACACCTCCCTTGTAAATTGGATTATATCCTTTATTTAACACCGCCCTTGTGATGTGGATTATATCCTACATTCAACACCTCCCTTGTAATTGGGATTATATCCTACATTCAACACCTCCCTTGTAATTGGGATTATATCCTACATTCAACACCTCCCTTGCAATTTGGATTATATCCTACATTCAACACCTCACTTGTGATTTAGTTACGTTTCTTCATTCAACACCTCACTTATTATGTGTATGGATATGTACAGGATCAAAAAACCAAATGTTTCCGTCACTAAATATGGTGTGTTAATCAAATTTTAAAGTTTCTATAAATATTTTATCAATGAAACGAAAACTTTAAACTATCATAGATAAACCATTTATGATTAATAAATCACCCAAAATATATGCAAATTCTAATTTAATTTGCTAGCTGCAAATGATGACGTGATGGTGTCGTCACCATAATTCTCACCACCAATTTGCTTTCTATTTAATGTATAGAGAAATGTAGCAAAAAATAACATAAAGGCGCATTTTGGGCGCAAGGTGTCATTTCCTTACCCGCACCGGAGCGTATTTTTATCCTTTATACTAGCTTTATATTTTTGCATAACGCATAGCCATTAGTGAATAGTACACAAGTTCATAATATAAACAAAATTGTTTATAATTAAACAAAGTGATTAAAGTCTTACTTAATTCGATAGTATTTAATTCTAGAACTTATTTGCATTACTAGATGATGTATTTGAAAATACTTAATTTTTGGGGTCTCTCAGACGGATCTTTTGAAACGTAAAATCAAACTAATTTAAGTATTGCCTGTACTTTAAAATCAAATTTTATTTTTATTTTGTTCTAATTTCATCGTCATAGATTTTATGATATTCCTACTAGACCTACTTCTTAATAACAAAATTAAAAATATATTATTTAACTCATATAATATACAGTTCGATTTTCACAGGAAGCATAAGCAAGAGGGGCGGGGGGAGTGTCACTGCAAAACTTCTTATCTCAAGGTAAAGAGGAAAGCTCACTGCTAGTTCTCAAATATCCTAAAATGTTCTGTTGTGAGCCTATTAAAAAAGACTGTAATTGTTAGAGGAAGGCTAATTCTAGAGCCCATTTTCATTTAATCTAATCTCATAGCTCCACAAATATTCTAAAAATGAATGTCGTTGAAAAGAGCTCATGGCACATTTTCATACAATTATTTTTATTATGACAGGGTTGTTAAGGCTGTTTCATCCCCTTGCGCATGTTTTTAGTCAAGTATTATTTCCTTGATAACGACTTCAATTAGTTATACATGTTTTCTTTTTCTGGAAATTGAAAAATCACACTTGAACGCGGGAATCGAACCCGGGACCTTTGGCTTAGTATGCCAATGCTCTAACCACTGAGCTATCCATGAATCGTCCCGTATCTAGGGTCATTCTTCACTCATTCTTCACTTTTGGGATTACTTTATAAACTTATAAGCAACAACTAAAAGAACAAGGTTTTAACTCCATAAATACTTCATACTAAAAACAAAAACACTATCTAGCTACTATAGTTAAATTAGCCCATAATCCCTCCTCCCCCTACTTTAACATTGAATACACTAAAATGGTAGTAAATATGCTTGCCAAATAGATGATGATGCATGTGCCTAGAATGCATAAATATAGTCAAATATCTATTTAATTAGTGCATAATTTAAAGCTTGTTATTCTTTTGATTATTTTACAAATGTTATTTGCATTTATTTTTATTTTACTTAGCTGTACTAGCTTAGTAAATAATAATTGTGATCTTGATTCTTGAATATTTATTCAATAGTTGGCACACTGTTTAACTTGCGCTAAGTATTCAGCAGGCCCTGGGTTGTAAGCACCCTAGTTCATTGGTCAATGTTTGTTGGCGAGGGGAAAGGGGGAGTGTCGCAACCTCATAGACATTGGTCAAGGTCATTAGAACTTCTCTAACTTTGCCTGCTGTTTTCAAGCAGCACGTCCTGGACTTAATAAGCTGGGTAGGTTGACCCTTTTGGAGGAATAATTACTTAAAACACAATATTCGATACATTATATGAGCGTAGGAATTGTTTTCTGAAAGGCCTTTTTCCCTACCAAAAATCTATTATATAGTAAGATATTGTTAGGAAAAAAGACTTTTCAGAGAGTAATTCCTACCATGAATGGAATAAATTTATATATATATATAACATTTAAACATTACTATTTACACAGTTTGCACAGACAACATTGAATTTTGAAACTAGTCCATATAGACATGGGTATGCGGCGCAGGACTAGCATACCAATACGCCACTGAATATATTGCATATAAATACCACATATAAATTTAATAACGTAGCATTTAAAACTGGAAGATATTTAGTTTAGTATTGTTTACGATATAACTTCATATGTATAATATTATGGGTATTACTGATTTATTAATATTTTAGCCCCGCATCTAAATACCAGTGGAGAGGATTTAATGAGAAGAAGACAACAGGGAGAGTTGTTCTATAGGTGTGTAAGAGAGCTGCTATGGAGAGTTGTTCTATAGGTGTGTAAGATACCTGCTATGAAGAGTTGTTCTATAGGTGTGTAAGAGAGCTGCTATGAAGAGTTGTTCTATAGGTGTGTAAGAGAGCTGCTATGGAGAGTTGTTCTAAAGGTGGGTAAGAGACCTGCTATGGAGAGTTGTTATATAGGTGTGTAAGAAACCTGCTATGGAGAGTTGTTATATAGGTGTGTAAGAAAACCTGCTATGGAGAGTTGTTCTATAGGTGTGTAAGAAACCTGCAATGGAGAGTTGTTCTATAGGTGTGTAAGATACCTGCTATGGGGAGTTGTTATATAGGGGTGTAAGAGATCTGCTATGGAGAGTTGTTCTATAGGTGTGTAAGAAACCTGCTATGGAGAGTTGTTCTATAGTTGTGTAAAAGACCTGCTATGAAGAGTTGTTATATAGGGGTGTAAGAAACCTGCTATGGAGAGTTGTTATAAAGGTGTGTAATAAACCTGCTATGGAGATTTGTTCTAAAGGTGGGTAAGAGACCTGCCATGGAAAAGAGAAGTTGAGTGTAAAAGAAAGACTAGGAAAGTGGAGCCCATGGTAATGAAGTTTGTGAGGAGCATGTTAGCTGTCACGAGGAGGAACAAGATTAGGAATGAAGTTATCCGGGAAAGAGTAAGGGTACAGGGAGTACATGAGATAGTAGAGGAAGCAAGGCTTAGTTAGTATGGGCATGTAATGAGGATGAAAAAAGAGAGGATCCTAAAGAAAATGATGGAATTGGAGTATGTACTAAAAATATAGCAAGAGAAGCCAGAGAAGAATTGGGAGGAGCAGATAACAGAAAGTGTTCAAGTGAGAGTAAAAGGAGAATGGAAGAAATTAAAGGAGGAATAATGGGGGAAGGATAGAGTAAGAGACCCACCTCCGGTGGCATAGTTAGCAAATGCGCTAGTTACGTGTTGAGCTATACTGCCGTGGACGGGGAGATCGAGGTTCGAATATCGGTTGGGTGAATAGGGGGTTGTTTTTCCTAAATGGTTTTCCATTCTATCTCCAAGCAAATATGGGTTCACTTTATTTATCTCAACCTTCCCAATTCCTAACCATTAGTGTAATTAGTACATAGGCGTCCAACCCGAACGTGTCGTAAGACGTAGTGCTAAGTATTATATTATTATGATAGAGGAAGTTGGAGGCATTTTTCTAAACTGATCCAGCCACAGGTTGTGTTGTCAATGAGGATCTAAATACCAAAACATTTGACAACTTTGTCGAGACTAGTTTCTCCTCGAGGTTAGTAGGGAGTGGTACCCCTTGAGTAAGAATAGGAGGGTAGGAATCTTAAAAGAGTAATGACAAATAAAAATATATATATATATTTGCTGCCACGTGAGGCGTGTCTCACTAGGGGAAGAAAAATAAATAATTAATAATAGTATTTAGCACCGCGTCTTACTACCCGTTCGGTTTATACGCTTTAAGTACTAACTACTCTAATGTATTAGGAATTGGGAAGGTTGAATTAGAGGAAGTGACCCCGTATTTGCGTGGAGGGAGAGTGGAAAACCATTTAGGAAACCCCCCCCCCAGTTCACCCGACCGAGATTCGAACCTCGATCTCCCTGTCCTCATCAGTCGAACTCAACAGGACAAGCGCGTTAGCCAACTACGCCACCGAGGCGGGTAATAAATAATTAAATAGTATTTTATCCGTGCAAGAAGCGTTTATCACTTTGGGACTTGTTTTTAAACTTACAATAGTATTAACATTTTGTATTTACTTACTATACGATAGAGCAGCGATTCTTAACAGGGTGTTTTGGAGGGCCTCGAAAAAATCATTAAAAATGTTACTTGCTTATTACTGAAATCAATTATATTAAATTTTACGTTTTGGAAGAAAGAATTCGATGCTCGTAAGCAGAGTAAGTAGAGTAGACTCTCGATTTTCCGAGGTAATGGAGGAAAATCACGGATAGTAAAAATAATGTACATCTATTTACCGTCGTCATTCAAATTTTCTGCACTTATTTTTACTTATTTATGTGAAAAGGGATTTTCCACAATGGTAAATAAAACAAAGCAGCGACTCCAAATCGACTCTAAGGGCCGGTTTCATAGACCTAGTACGCCTCATGTGAGGCGCGCTATACTGAATACTAGACCACATCTACCTAGACCATAGTGGAGTGGGCTAGTTTCATATGCGAGACTGGTCCATTCCATTCGAGTCTATGAAACTGGCCTCTAGTCTCAGGGTTCGGCCAAACTGACAAGCGTGTTAGCGATCGCGTGATAGCAGACAGCTTTCAATAGTTGTTGACGAGGAGGCAAAGGTTCGAATCTTAACTCAGTGAACTGAGGGTGATTTTGACAAGTGATTTATTGTTGTGGTTTTCCCATCCTCTATCCGCGTTAATGGTGATTCTTATTTGTAGAGGCCTACTTTGATTATAGCATTGAAGTATTTTAACAAATCAGCTTTAGATATATTATATCTATATATAGTTTATGGTTTTACCAATTAAATTAGGCCGTTAGTAGCAAGTGTGCTAAACCTATTATTATTATTAATAATAATAATAATAATAATAATAAAAGTCAAATATCATGTCATATTGAGAAGTTTTCCTGGCACTCAATGAACTAACAATTCAGTAGCGTACGCAGGATTGTGAAGTAGAGGGAGCTTAACGAAGGGTTGGGGGACGGTCCCCCCGAACAAATGGAGGCAATTTTTCTTACCATTATATAAACCTAGAAGTTGTTTTGAAAGGTTTTTTTAATTGGTATTTGTTAACTTAATCATTCATATTTTTACTATTATAAATGTGATAATCTAACAAAATAATAAATAAATAGGCCGAAATTAAAGTTGGCCTAGGCGTCATATAGGCCTACTGTCACAAAAATCACCGATTATTTATAAAGAGGAGAGAATTATCTACAAAACACGTTCCCATAGTTTTCTTTGTTATCCTAACTGTTCTCGTAAAATCTCTCAGTGTGACCGTTTGGGGTATGATTACCGTGTGTGAAGTTTCCATTCAAACTATTTTCTTATTCCTTTCTTTTAGGCTACATTAGGTTTGGGGATTATTTTAATATTTTTCAACACACAATAAAGCGGTCATTCAGGGGGGCGCCAAAAAGCCCTGACACTACGTCTCTGATGATGTTATGCCAATAGTAAATTTACAAATCCTACCTTGGATAACACACTTATACACCCATTTTCTTACGAATGTACACACCTGACAGCTAAAAAAGTTACTAAATCTACTTTCACGTACTTGTCCTTCAAATGTAGCACAACCTACTTCGGTTGCCGCGTTGTCTAACGCGCTACTCTCGTGTTGGACTAAACTATTATTATTATTATTATTATTATTAGCACCGCGTCTTACTACCCGTTCGGGTTATACGCACTTACGCTAATGTGTAATGGTAGGGTGATTGTGAGATGAAATGGAGGACCTACAGTTTAACGTGGGATCCGAACCACGGTGGAGGCCTGGCATTCCCCACATTCACAAGATGTCTTGTCAGAGGTGAAGGAAGGGTTTGGTAATCAGATAAATCTGTGCCGGGACCGAGGATTGAACCCCGGCCGCCAGCACAGAAGTCTGACACTTTACCCCTAGACCGCCAGGTCACCTTGGACTAAGCTGCCCAAGACGGGGAGATTGAGGTTTGATCCCGGTCTGCTGTACTGAGGGTGGGTTTTTCCCTAAATAGTTTTCCACTCCCCCCCCACGCAAATGTGGATGCACTTCCTTTCAATTAAACCTTCCTAATCCATACCCCATTAGTGTTATTAGTTAATCAGCGTATAACCCCAATGGTTAGTAGGACTAGGTGCTAAAAAATAAGTGTAGCATAATCTGCAATTGTAACTTATGTGATATCAGTAGCTATAAAATAACACAAATATTTTACTGTATAATTTTGTATATTGAACCAATGTTGAACAGAAAAAAGTTTTTAATTATCCAAATGGTGTTTCAAATGTAAATTTTCAAGAAAATAAGGTTATATTTCTATTGTGGCTTTAAACAAAAAATAGCTTTTAAAGTAAAGAATTTAAAATTTCTTTTACTCTTGACGTAGCTATTACATTATTTGTTTTCTCATGTCACTAACCTTCTCTGTTGAAAAGCGGTCTTATTTTTTTCAAATATAAATTATTAAAAACAATTGTCTAAGGACGAGTCAGTAAACTTTTCCTCCTTCACAATATTGCTTGCACACTCCACTAGTATGTAGTGTTAGCCCACTCCCACAGACAGCTGAAGAAAAAACTATGTTCAATGGGAGCCAACTAAACATCTGTACTAGTTTCAGAGGAGAGAAAGATTATCTTCAGCTACCTCTGCAGTCTTGATAGCTGTCACCAACATTACGTGAAAAATAAGATTAGGTAGCTGGCGCGTAGTAATTCAAAGATCCATCAACTTGTCTCTTAGCACGCTTGGGTGGCCGCGTGGTCTAACGCGCTACTCTCGCAGTGGACAAGACTGCCGATGAAAGGGAAATCGAGGTTGGAATCTCGGTCAGGTGTATATTACTGTTTCCAGCCTGTGGTCTGGCTGGCTCAGTTCGGTGTACCAAAGCTGGATATCCTAAATGGTTTTCAACTCTTTCTCCACGCGAATGAGTGTACACTTAATCTAAATTCCCCCCTTCCCAAACCTTATTATTATTATTATTATTAGCACCGCGTCTTACTACCCGTTCGGGTTATACGCACTTACACTAATGTGTAATGATAGGGTGATTGTGAGATGAAATGGAGGACCTACAGTTTAACGTGGAATTCGAACCACGGTGGAGGCCTGGCATTCCCCACATTCACAAGATGTCTTGTCAGAGGTGAAGGAAGGGTTTGGTAATCAAATAAATCTTTGCTGGGACCGAGGATTGAACCCCGGCCGCCAGCATAGAAGTCTGACACCTTACCCCTAATCCGCCAGGTTTCCCAAACCTGAACTTTTTCCTTGCCGGTTCTTCAAAAGTAATAAATCGTGTGAAGATATTTAGTTTCGAACAAAGACTATTCTCCTTGTTATTTAATGCGTGTTTACCGCGGCCAATATATACCTATTACAACAGGAATTGTGTGCACTCACATTTGCAAAAGGGGTGGGTGAGGGGTATTAAATTCTCTTTCAACCCCTATCTCTCATCCCCGCATAAGGGATGGTTATATTGAAGAGAAAGTGGGTGTGTTAATTCCATGCATAGCACGCTGCAAACTCCAGCATCGCTACTGCCTCCATATCTCTTACAAGATGACTGTGTATGGTCGGAAAGGTGCGGGCTGATTTCGTCTTTTACTGTGGATTCACACGCTCGCCAAAAAACCAGAGCAGAACAGAGACTGGGTAACGTGACGAGCTCTAAGCCAATCACAAGATTTTCCGCCTCATCGGCGCGAGCTGTTCCGATAAAGTTCAACTCGTCTCTACTTTGTACACTCTGTCTGAGATGTTCGGTCGGTAAAGCCAATCAAATCTCAAATCAGTGCGCACATGCGCTGTAGAGCTAGAAGCTAGCAGATTATTATTATTATTATTATTAGCACCGCGTCTTACTATACGTTCGGGTTATACGCACTTACGCTAATGTGTAATGGTAGGGATGATTGTGAGATAAAATGGAGGACCTACAGTTTAACGTGGAATCCGAACCACGGTGGAGACTTGGCATTCCTCACATTCACAAGATGTTTTGTCAGAGGTGAAGGAAAAGCTAGCAGACAGCATCGTTGGCCGTTGTCGAGAGATTTGAAATAACCCGTTGATGGAAAGTGTGTATATCGATATATTGAATTGCGCCACGACACAGCGTTATTGAACATCCATCAGAAGAGTGATCTAAAAAATGTGTGTATCCACTAGAAAATAAACGGTTGATAATCAGCTGTTTAAGTTTGCGTTGCAATGCATCATGGGTTGACATACAGCGTGTGAACTACTGCGCCACTAAAGCAGATTGTTATTTTTAACGAACGTGTGAAGCAAGCTTTAATCGTTGTCCTACATCAGCGTCTTTCAAACTGTACTACGCGGAGCTATCTACAGTTACCTCAGGCTATGAGGCAGATTTAGAATATTCTTTGTTTTTCTCATTATAAAATAGCAGAAGTAATTAATAGTATTGGCTCTATATATATTTTTTAATCTGAATAAAAGACATTTGCCAATGGCGCAGTCAGCATATTATGTAGATGTTTGTTTGAATGCTTGTAAAATTTAAGTTGCCGTAGAATTTTCATAATATTGGTGTAAAATATTTTATTAGGTCTCCAAGCATGTATTTTTTTTCTAGCGCAAGGACTCCTTCGGTTTAAAAAGTTAGGGAGCCCCTGTCCTACATGATAGCAAAAGCGAGTTATTCCAGTGAAGCAAAGCGGAACTATTTGGGCACTTGAACAGTCGATCCGTAATTCCTAAACGCCAGAAAGCAATTGGGTTTGTAAAGTTGTTGGTGGAACAGTCCCGGATTCGAACTAACAGGGCAGTATAAATACACGTGACAATATATTTTGTTGTATTAAATGAAATCATGCTATCCACAAAGATCCATTCTACGCTCTTATATCAGTTACAGTAGCCCCGCCGTGGCTTCTTTGGTGCTGACAGCCAATATTTAGGTATATACCTAAATTTTGACCGTCAGAAGTGACAGCTGCTAAACACATGTTTTTGCAGATCATATGGCTAGACGTAGGGATACATAATTTGGTCTGGCAACTTTTCAAAGCTGTGAGCTGTCAATCAGCACCAAAGAAACCACGGGGATACTGTACCTTTCGTTTCCCGAACATTTAGCTCTAAGGGCCAGTTTCATAGTCAAATTTGGTACGCCTCAAGTGCGGCGCTACACTAAATACAAGAAGACACCTACCTAAACCCGAATGGAATGGGCCGTTCTCGCATAGGAAACTGACCCGTTCCATTCTGGTTTAGGTAGGTGTCGTCAATGTACTTAGTGTAGCGCCGCACTTGAGGCGTACTAAATTTGACTATGAAACTGGCCCTTAATGATTTGGAAGCTAAAAGTAGTGAACAACTTATTCGCTGGTTATGATGTTGCTAGATTTACATTTAAACTTTTTAAATATCTCCACACCTTGTCACAGCCGGGTATGTGGTGAAGCGCTATTATATCCCACTGTGCCGAGTGTATTCCCGCACCATGCCAGTATACAGTACATCTTCACTGTCGAGTGTATTCCCGCACCGCGTCACTGTAAACTACATCCTCAATGTGTATAGGGTATTCCCGTGCCGTGTAAACCTTGATCTTGCACTATGATTGCAACGAGATGCATATCTCCACGAATAGCCAGTGTTCCTGGCATTTGGCCATGTTATTTTGGAAAACCGTGCGATTCGCGATGACGCGTTTGAAAATATGTTTGCATTCGAGGCTGGTTGATTTGAGTTTCCCTCAAGTTATCAAAGTATTCTGCAATGTGTCTTGGAAAGTTTTTTATATATAGAATTTGATTAGAACCCAGACTTGAAATTGAAGCTACTTTTTAAACTGCAGCCACAATTTATAATTCAAACAAATTATTTCAGGGGCAGGGGGAAGTGTTTGTGGGGGGAATCAATGTAAATAGGTTTTCAAATAAGTTTCAAAAGTATTGATTAGCTTTCAAGTTATATTTTCATATAACATAAAACATTATATTTTTTCTTATTCATTAGTCTAACACCAGTTATTTATCAATTGATAAAGGTATAGGGAGGTATCGGGGGTAGGGTTATAGAATTGCACTCACATTTGCATCAAGTATGGAAGTTTCGATAATAATCCACACGTGGAACTAAGCTTATCATTTAACATGTATCTGATTGGTACTTGAACTTTAACCTACCCTTAGGGCCAGTTTCATAGTCAGACTTAGCACGACTCAAGTGCGAGTCGATACTAAATACAGGAAGACACCTACCTTGACCAAAATGGAATGGGCCAGTTTCGCATATGAAACTGGCCCATTCCATTCAAGTTCAGGTAGGTGACGTCTTGTATTTAGTATAGCGCCGCTCCTGAGTCGTACTAAATCTGACTATGAAACTGGCCCTTAGTCTAAATTATTGTGAGCACGGAAAATTAAACTGTATGCCCACCAATACAAGTTTCGCTAATTTTTTTCTTTAAGTTCTCTTAAACTGATATTTTCTAACAATCATTCTGTATATTTTTTATTGTTTTGTTTAGTGTATAAATAGGATTTTAATGAGTAAAAATTAATAAATATGTTCCAGTTATAGTTTCAAAAACGGTCTTGAATGATACACAATTTTGGTAATAACTGTCGTGATTAATTATTATCAATTTTCTTCAAACAACAATACAATTTGCGATGGGGTTCAATTCCAGTTGGGTGTACTAAGGGACTAAGGGTGGTTTTCCCTGAATGGTTTTTCACTCTCCCTCAATGTAGATGCGGATCAAATTCCTATAATTCAACTATTTTCATTCTTATCACATTAGTGTAATTAGTACATAGGCATTCAAACCAAACAAGTTGTGAGACCAGGAGCTTAAAACCAACTAAAATAAAAATAAAATGACCAGGAAACTTTTTTTTTATATATAAATGGGTTTGGTACATACATACCATATGTATTTATAAACAAAGTACAATACAAAATGTACACGTCTGTCGGCACCATAATAATTATACATGTATATAAGAACTATAATACATTGGCTGTTTACAAAAAAATGCATGGTAAGGATATTTTTTACACTATAATATTGGTACCATACTTATCTTCATATGCAAAAATATTGCTAATATGTTCTCATAAATTAAAATGTTTCATAATTATTTTTTTTCAGGTTTTATAAAATTCTAACACAACAAATGAAATAAACTACAATAAAAAGAAAGTACAGTAAAGAAAGAAAGTCATTAACAAAGTGTAATAATAGAATAATAATCAAAAAACAAATAATTACAATAAAATATGCTGTATTGAATTAATAAATAGGATCTATTACTTTAAAAAAAACATTTGAGGTATACTATTTTTTACACAGGAAAAAAGTTTTTTTTTTTTACAATCTGACTTAGAAATAACAATGGTAATAGGACAAGTATTGAAATTTACCAATTTGACTAGCTAGGATTCACCACTGGTTAGAGGCATTATTTTAAGCTTTAATAATTGAAAATGTAACAACCCTGGAAATTTTTATTTATTATAAATAAATTATACTCCAGTGCAAAGGGGGTTATATTTAAATTGGCAAAACCCCAAACCGCTGTAATTATATAGGCGATGACAAACTTTATTGTATTAAATCAGTTTTGAGTTAAGAACCTAAAAATATTAATATAAAATAGTTTTGATAATATTTGATAAGAAATGTTTAACCGGCTAACGAGTATAACAATTTGTTTTATTTTAAGGGTGCATCAAATTAGGCCACCACCTAAATACAGAGGCGGAAACCATTTCAAATTTGAGGAAGGGGACAAGGGCGTGGGTGAGAGAACAATCTCCCACCCTAAGAATAGCACACATCACACACCCGATATCTACTGAATTATTGGACAGGAATCATTCGAATTCTTGTTCCAGATCGATACAAGCATGTGAACAAATATTTCATCAAGTAGCCCCTCAGAATGGTGAACCAGCCAATTGAATCATTCATTATATAATATAATATGTAGTGGGATAGGTCAGAGAAGAATTAGTGCTCACTTTATTGACTATAGCACTACCCTAGAGGGGGGGCATTTGCTCCAGTTGGCAGAACTATATATAAGGGTTGGACAAAATGTACAAATAGTATTGTTTTAACACATATTGCAGTGTGCGTTGTTTGTGCATTCTCAACTATATGCATAACACTTCTTTATCGTGACATATACAAATTACATATATCTTATATAATAATATAACAACAAAACAATATAAAAGAATGTTATGTACAAAAAATGATGAGCAAAAAGTATTTAATGTTATCCTAGATTATTTTAAAAATTTAATTTGCATGGCTGCAAACCCCAAAACATATATAAAATGATACCAAGTCAAACATATTGATGGGACATATGCCAATAAAATAAATTTAGGGATAACCCTTCACAAATAGGCATACAATTTGTCCCAAAGTGAAAATGTACAAATACACTAGAAGATGAGTCTTTATGTCATGTCAACATTCGTTATACCACTAATTCTAAGGCCAAATGAACCTAGTTTCTTGAGTCAAGTTTTGATTTACAAGCACAAAAAAAAATTAAAAGGAATAAAGAAAGCTCACTAATATGTCAAAAAGTTTTTTATTCCACTGTGTTATAATTTTACCTCCTTAGATGACCCCCCTTAAAATCAAGATGTGACTCTTGAAAAATAAAACAATTTTGGCTCAGAAACAAAGGTATTAAACAAAGTATACTTATATATTACTCAATGAAAGAAATATGAGCACACATATCAAGAAAGACTGTATCGACAGGTATATATATAGATCACAACTCCTGTCATGTTTGAAAGAAATTAATCATTATCTCTCTGTACAGATATCTTCACTTCGCAATTTCTAGTAAACATTTTTGTAATTTAATTTTTATTTTTCCTCCAAAAATCTTTCATTGATTCTAATCTTGTCTATATTACAAACTGACTACATTGTTTAATGTTTATTAAACTTAAGGTCATACATAAGCGTATAATTAGCTTCCTATCATTTATGAGGAAGTCTTTTAAAAAATAAAACTGGACACAATTTTCCTCTTTTAATTTTAAAACCGAGGGAGAAGCCGTTTTTGACCTGGCCGGAATAACAAACCTGAGCGATAGTAAACATAGATAATATGCCAAAACTAATAAAAATAGTTCTATAAGAAATACATAACTAGTTTGTGATTAATGATTGATTTTTTTTTAAATTTTACTTTTCATATTTTAAAGTTGTTTTCTAAGATATTCCGAAACCCCAAATTTTAAAAAGACTTACACAGCTCCACGCTAGTCTACTTATATAATATAGATACAAGATAATTTAAAAAAAGAATTAGGTGTAATTTTTTCTAGCTTTATTTTTTTTAAAGAAATGCTATTGCATTTATAAATCTTGAAACATCTTAACAATTTTTTTTCTATTGCAAGGGAAAGGAAAAACACATTAATGGCTAATCGAGAAACAATATCTTAAGTTTGCAGAGTTATTTTAAGTACAAACACGACAAATACTTTTCACAATTTACAATAAGGCTATATAATAAAAATAATACATACTTAAAAATTCTAAAATGCCAAACTGATTATAAACATTAAAACTATCAAGTTAACTATTACTCAAATATGTAATGATGATATGCGAGGATAGTTCCAGCAGCATTCATTTATGTATATTTCTGGGTCTTCAAATTTCTAAATACTATTAAAATTGGCAAACGACCAACCAAAATGTCTCGCAATTTTATGTTAATTTGCCTATAGTGAAAGCAATTTAAAAAAATTGTTTGGTCAGAGGGATAAGGTTTTATCACAGTCTGGTATATTTTATCCCTGGTATTAAGTCGGTTGATTAACATGACAAATAAATGTTGGCCCTTTGTGTACTTTATACTCCCAAAACCCTATTTGTACGAAAGATCCTAGAACATGGACCATATCTAGGCACTATTGAATGGTTTAGAAACTGCATTTTACATGGAACTAGGCTCGATACAATGTTATGATTATTACAAAAAATGTACAATGTACAAAGAGATCAAAGGTTTTGCCAAGTGGAATTACATAAAACCAGATCACGTTTCTATCGGAGAAAGATGGGGGTGTCATACCATAAATAAATAAAACTAAATGGTGGTCTACTAAATGTGGCTATTAGAGTTTTACCGGTTAAAAATAATCTAAAATATAGAACATCATCTTCATTTACCCATCTATTAAGGATATAAACGGATGGAGAATTAAATATGGAATGAATAGATGTATGCTTGCTTACATAAAACATAATGCCCTTTTTTTGACTGATTTTAAGAGTGAGAGCAAAGAAAAGTAGATATTCTTTGAAACTTTTTTTAAAAATCTCTTTAGCTGATAAAAACGAAGAAAAAGGAATTATTTTCCTCAAAATTTATTCACCCCCAAACTAGAACGCATACAAACATATCTTTGATTCAGTATCAAAATATGGTTAACTATTGAAAATCAGAAATAAATTTGTTTTGTAGTTTAAAAAATAATCACATTTATTTTTTTATTTACATAAAATATAAGCATAAAAGTTTACAGGTGACCCAAAATGTGAGAACCAATCCAAGGGGAAAAGTCTTGCGAGAGCATTGTACAAAGGAATGCCACAGAGACAAGAAACCATTGGGATTAGTCAAACCCTTTTTGGGTCTACCTGTACATGTACACACTGTTTGAAAAGTAAACCCTTTATCAGCTGGACTGTGAAGGAGTGACATGCGCTAATTATACCGATATCAGAACTAAAGGAGGCTCAAGTGTTAATCAAGGTGAATTTAATAAAGAGTTAAGTCACAGTCCTTAAAGAAAGGAAAAAAAAAGCTGCAGCTCAGGTTTCAAGAAGGCTTACTTACTTTTTACCCAGTGTGTACACTTGCTGGATTAGTCTATCAAAGTCATTAATTTTCACATCACAAAGTCTCTTGTTCTAAAATGGTGTAATTTCCACAGGCTGATTATTAAGTTCTTGTCCCCTCTACCCCCCACTCAGTTCTGTAAATAATTAAAATAAAAGGAAAAACTAAAAAGTGTTAAGATTTTTTTGAAAAGTTCAACAGTTGATAAGACTGAAGCTCGTATCTTGCCAATCGTTGTGAACCCCGAATTCGGACAACATGACCGACACGTCTGGCGTACACGAGAACTCCAAGTGAGACCCCGAACTCGAGCTGGCCGTATCGAACTCTAGCTCTGTCGTAAGGGTATCCAGGTCAACCTTGAATTCGGGCGAGATGTCGAGGAGGTCCGTCACCATTAGAGAGTCCAGGTCCGAGAGAGAAGGATTCTCGTGAACCCTCGCGCAACCCACGGCCGCGGTCTCGGACTCACAATCGACGGGCTCCTGCTTGATTAACGACTCTTCGCACCTTAGAGGCTGTTCATCAATGTCCATAGGTTCTAACTTGACGCTCAACGTGGAAAGCGTGTCGATAAGCCTCTTCCGACGGAAAGCCTGGTACTGGCCGTAGTCTCTATCGCCCGGCAGCGTCCCGCTCCTAACCTTCTGTGACACTGCCAAAACAGCAGCGTTCAGCTTGGCGTCTAAAAGTTGCGATGAGTCGTCGTAGAACGAGGCGCTTTCGGGAGAGTCTGGGGGTTCACAGGAGGGGCTGGACGGCACTTTAGCGGTGACTGTGGGAGGAGGGGGGGCATACTGTTGGTAAGAGGGAGGTGGAGACGCCACCGGTCGTTGCTGTTGCTGCATGTGTTGGCGACTGTTCCTTATACTGTCCTTGAACTTTTTGTCTATGGTGAGCTGCACTTTGAGGCGACTGGGGTTCACGTTGCTCAATTTGTTGGCGACGCGGTGTCTCGAACTGACCGTGGTGGCGGTTAGGGACTTGGCCGTCGCAGTCGGAGGAGACACGGATCTCTCTTTGGTCCCGAAGGCCGACGCGAAAGCTTTACTGGTTGTGGACGTCACGGTGGACTTTCCAGGCGCGCTTGACATCGCGTGTGTATGGTGATGGTTGTTGTTTGAATCATTCCTCTGGAGGGAGGAGGACGTGGAGGACTTTCTTTGCTTCTTGGTGGAGGATGGCTTGGGCGGAGGTTTCACTGTCTTCTTCCTGGGTCTGTATTTGTAGTCGGGATACTCTTGCATGTGCAGCTGCCTCAAACGCTCAGCCTCTTCGATGAACGGGTTGCGCTCCTCTTCGGAGAGCGTCTTCCACTGACGGCCCAGCCTCTTGGAGATCTCAGCATTGTGCATCTCCGGCTGCTGCTCGCAGATCTTGCGTCGTTCTATCTGAGACCAGACCATGAACGCGTTCATGGGACGCTTGATGTGGTTGGGGTTGTTCTTTTTGGTCTGGAAACACACAAAGAAGATAACGTAAGGACGATGCAATCAATCGTACAGGGTAAGTGATAGGTATGTACTGGCAGTCGCTAATGGCAGCACTGAAAAACAAGCGCAGATAATAAACGTAATCACGTTCCGATGAGCTGTAAAACAATCATACAAAGCCTTTAACTGTGATCTGCTCAGCAAGAGATGGAAACAGTTTCAACTTTGACCGCCCTACCTTACTTCGATAGGCCTGTAAAAGCTTATCAGCGTAAAGAGAAATGTATTTCCTTAATGCTATGCCACCATCAAAATTAAACACTACATGGTAAACACCTAAACAAACAAAACAAGAACTTTTGGGCAATTTAGGGTATCTAGTATCTGCTGCAAGGCATCATGGGTCGAATGTAGTTATTAGACCTAATCAGAGCGAACGGTCTTGTTTTGCACTCAGATTTTTTTTTCTATGAACGTGTGTATCAAACTTGAAGTTCTTGCAAAATAAGATATCCGCAACACCTACTGCCAAAGGGAAAAGTTTCTTGCGCTAAGAAAACATTCCTGGAAGAAACCTGCTCGAAATTGTTCACTAAAAACAAAACAATGCTACAGGTGGACGTAGATATAATATAGGCATTAAAAAGTGGCCTAATAAAGTAAAGCCTGTTTCATATATAGAAATATAAAAAAGTAAACTTAATAAAACACTAAAAATAAATTTTGTCCAGTTATTTGATAAAATTGCTTCAAGCAATGTTTTTAATCGAAAAACACTCAAATGTGGAACGCAAATTTCATTGATTAACACATACATTAATTGTAAAAAGAACACATAAAAACTCACTATCGATAAACTAGAGTTGTTGTAAATTACTGGTTTCATCTGACGGAACACCTTGGTCGCACATGGCTGATTCTTAAGGTTGGGAACCTGTCTTAATAGCAGACACCAGTGATTACATTATAATTATTCCTGCAGCTAGTTTCTTTGGGCAAGACACCGGTCTTATCCATCTCTCTCTCGACCTCACAATTAGCTCAGAGAGCAGCAACATCCGCCCGAGGCCCAACATTATGTCTCAAATGTAGCAAGGAAACATTACCAACCAGCAAGTGCACCTTGAGCCCAGTCTACGGAAACCCAGCGAGGGCACCTTTGGTCCAATCTACGTACACCCAGATAAAACACTATGGTTAGGACTTCCCAATCTACGTACACCCAGCTAAAACACTATGGTTAGGACTTCAGAACATGACAGTAGGTATATAAAGTCCAAATTTTAGTGTTTGGTCCGATAAATAAAGCAACATAGAATGGGCTACTTAACATGATAGGAGGTAATACATATACAGCTTGAATGGGATACCTAACATGACAGGAGATAATAAATATAGTCTATGGGCCAGTTTCATAGTCAAATTTAGTACGCCTCAAGTGCGGCACTACACTAAGTTCATGACGACACCTACCTAAACCAGAATGGAATGGGCCGTTCTCGCATAAGAAACTGGCCCATTCCATTCTGGTTTAGGTAAAGTATGTTCAGCATAGGAATTGTTTTCTGAAAGGCCCCTTTTCCCTACCAGAAATCTATTATATAGTAGGATATTGCTAGGAAAAAAGAGCTTTCAGAGAGTAATTCCTACCGTGAATGGAGTATAGGTGCCGTCATGTACTTAGTGTAGCACCGCACTTGAGGCGTACTAAATTTGACTATGAAACTGGCCCTAAGTCTTGTGTTTGGCCTACCGAATAAAGTGACATATAAAAGGGCAACAGAACATGACAGGAGGTATAGACAGTCAAAAGTCTCGTATTGGGACCAATAAATAAAGTGACATAGAATGGGTTACATAGCATGACAGAAGGTAATAAATAGACAATCTAAGTCTAGTGTTTGGTCCAATAAATAAAGCGACATAGAATGGGTCTACGGAATATGACAGGAGGTATTAAATACGGTTTAAGACTCGTGTTTGGTCCAATAAACAAAGCGATATAGAATAGGGCTACACAACATGGTAGGTCTTAAGTCTTGTGTTTGGTCCAAATGAACAAAGCTACATAGAATAGGGCTGCAGAACATGACAGGAGGTATAGACAGTCAAAGGTTTCTGTGTGGTTGGTCAACAGGCGCTTGTGATGAAAGCCATCGTAGAGAAGTTATGTATAATGGAGGGGGAAGGGGGGGCGGGTGAACCATGCCCTCACTGAGGTAAGTATTAGGAAGAGTGACCATTTCCGTGCTACGCCCTGGGATCAGGAGGCTAGACATGCACGAACAACACTTCAAAGGCCGACCCTAGAGCGCGTCCGACGACATGAATAAGAGATGCATGTTCCTCGGCTAGTGATAGGTCTCTTGTGGTAAACGAGTCATTCATAGCGAGTAGACTTGCTAGCGAGAACTAGCTGTTCATCCTGTGAGTGATAGAATGTTATCAATTTTTTCCTAGTTTTTAAAAGTTAAGACTTTAGTTTAAATTTTCCCTGAAAAATCATCAAACGAGTAACAATAAAGCAAAATCAGCGATTGCCATTCTTTTCTTACACTCACGACCAAATATGTTAGTAATATAATCAAATCTATTTACGAATATACCTTCCATTTGGATTCAAAATTTTCATCTATATTTTTTGATGGTGGTGGGGGGTGGTCGGGTGAGGAAAGGCGAAGCATCAGCAGTTTTATCTTATCCTTAACACAAATCGACAGAGTAATACACAGCCTAAGTTTGGGCAGTTTTCCCTCCCTTCCAAGCAAATGCAGGGGTATTTCTTCTAAATTATAGCTGGCTCATCCCTAACCTCATTGCGTGGATATGCGGATATTCCAGACGGGTAGCAAGGCGATACGTGGAGTATTAAATTATTAGGGACTTTTAGAAAATACAAAAATCAGTTTTTGCGACCAACATTGATAACATTTTACTAAATTATTATTATTATTGGTGTTTTTTTTATAGATATAGATAGTAGTAAATATCAAAAGTGAGAGTTGCAGATAACAATACCTGACGTATGAGTACATAACAATAAATCTAGTAACTTGTTTGTAAGGGTATTTCAATTCGTTTTGGGGTACATCTTACAAAAGACCATGCTACACGTAAAAATAGATTACAGAAACTAATAATTCCCGAGTAGATACATGGGATGAGAGGATGCCCACCACTGTAGCAACTAACAAGTTTGTTTTGTTGCACGTAGTATCGCATAGTGAAGGAGCAGGCTTGAACCATTATTTTCTCTTGGAGCTACGTCATTGCTTGGAAACAACTCTGGCCACAGTCTAGATATATTTTATTAGAGATGCGTGTATACCCGCACACACACAACTTGGAACCAGTTACCTTTCGTTTCCCGGACATACAGCTTTTAATGACCAAAAGAAATTTATATTTTTGTACTTTTCAGAGTTGAAAATGTCAACTTTTAAACTATGTTTACTAGTCTATGTATCTATAGGGTCATAGAAAATATTAGTGTGGTCATTAAAGGTAAAAAAAAAACAAAAAAACTCGTGTACTATTAAAGGTTGCATTAATATTTAACCTAAGCGCAACATCTGAATGACAATATCTCGCCTAACTAGGCGGACACCTTAGACTGTATTTGGGCAAGGTCCTTGACCCAACTTAGCAGACCGATGCTTTACAAAATAAGCTATGCAACGGGAAAAGGCCGCACTTATTCTCCTAGATAGAGCGGGCGTGGGTTCCAAACTCTCAAACCATAAAAATAAATATTTTTTAAGACCAGCCGTCTTAAATTGTTGGGCTTTTGTGTGGGCAACATTTATGATTTCTTAATCAAGAGTTCCTTTAGACATACTACCTGTAGTTTTAAGAAGAGATGATTTACCCAGCTTAGCTGCACATTAACCATATAATAGAAATCATCTGATTAGAGGCGACAAGTCATAATAAGTGTACCGCCAAGATCAGAATCAGCAGATTAGGGGCAACAAGTCATAAGTTAAAATAAGTGTACCGCCAAGATCAGAAATCAGCAGATTAGGGGCAGCATGTCACAAGTTACCAAATTAATGTTAACAAGTTTTACACTTTCCAGTGTACACTAAAACCAGTGAAAGTGACTCGTCCTTTTGAGAGCAAATTATCGGTCCGTGTTTAACAAGCACCAGGGGGTGTGGGTGGGGGCAGGGGAGTATTTGTGGGGTGGACCGTGAAGCGCGCGTGCAGCAGGAGATTGCAATAACTATCCCGGGCCAAGCAAGCATGAGATAATAAACAGGTGCGAGGCAGGAAAACAACGTCTTCCTATTACCGACAGTCACCATCTTTTTAGCCACCTTTCACTACATTGCATCATCATCACCACACGCGCGGTGGGTGTCTTGTGATATTGCACAGCACCGCCAAATTACGGTCCCGGGCGTCAGAAATTGGATCACACACAACTCGGTCAGTCATAACGAGAACTTTTCAGCACACTTGCAAGTAAATTATCTAGAAACAATCGTGCATGTGCTGTCTCGTGCTGTAGTTTAAGGTGGGATGGAAGGAAACACAAAAAAAAGATAGTGTTTTCACCATTTTTATGGCAAAACATATTTTCGAAAAAGATGAAAAGAATATATTGCTCAAGTACAAATATTGAGTTTAATTTTCTTCCCACGATTACATCAAAATTTCTTGAATATCTGTCAATGTGGTGTTCTGGAATTTAATGACAACTTTTTCTCTTCATTTAAAAAGTTTGTTTTAAATAATACCACCATGCTCATGACAGATATTTAACAAATGTGAAGAAACCATGTGAAGAAAATTAAATTCTATGTTTGTACTGGAGAAATATTTGATTTATTTTGTACATAAAAGTGTTGCCATAAAAACTAAAATGAGAAGGCAATTTTTTGACCATTTTAGAACGGCTTCACAGCTAATTACTGTACACAAATCCTCATTATGTCATAACAGGGACATACTGTAGTTATTAACAAGAAACTATATCGCTTTGTCTCCCATCGTCACTGTGGAAAATGTCCGAGTTATCATTTAAATACGAATACACTGTACATATTTCTGACATATCGTAGGTGTTTTCTTTTCCCTTTTACTCCCAAACCTCATGCGAGCCGGGAGCTGAGTTGGGTCCTGCTATGATGAACAAAATTAAGTTTGTGAAAACATTTTCACACAATGGTTATTAGTATCACAGTTGCCTAGACTGCTGATGACCGGGGGTTAAAACCCAGGTCGCGTGGACCGAGTGGGTTTTTCTAGTTGGTTTCCCAAGCTACCTCCACGCTAATGCAACTACATTCACTGTGAAATTCTACCTTTCTTCTTAGTGTATACATATATAGGTATGGCCTGAACGGAAACACACACACACACAAATGGTCACAGTAATAACGCGTTTGCAATCCTAAGGCGGCCGTCTCAGTCAGCGAGAAAGTACAAATCGCTTTTCAGGCCACATGGCTTAAAATACAATGGTCTGTGTCGTTTTATGGAACTACTTCTCTTTTATGTCTACGTTTATGCTCCTTTAACCCTTCACATACAACCTTTTGTCATGTCAATAAGAAAGAGGACAAATAAAACTACGAAACTTATTATCTCAAAGTAAAGAGGAAAGCTTATTGCTAATTACCTTAAGATGTTTGTTGTGAGCCTATCAAACAGTTACTGTATGTCAGAGGAAAGCTAGATCTAGAGCCCTTTTTCATCAAAACTAGTCTCATATCCTCGTAAATATGATCAAAAAGTCGTTTAAAATGAGATGTCACGTTTCACACATTTGTTTCTATTAATAAAACCCACACTTCAGGGTTAAGGGAGAACGAGCCCATTTGCAATTGACTTTATTTTGGCGTGAACAATATTATGAAATGAGGACCTGGCAGTCTGGGAGTAAGACGTCAGACCTCTGTGTTTTAAGGGTATGGGTTCAAATCCCGTAAAGTTTTAAAACACGCACTTCTACACTACTGGTATTTATCCCCTCTAATTTCTCTATTTTTAATCCACTCGTTTCGAGGGGCAGAGCGCACAAAGCTCAAAATGAAGCCGGTGACCTTGACACTAGGATCTTGGCCTCTGACCTAACCGTGCCGTTGGGCACACTTCCCGTGCGTGACATCACGTCCTTTTGACTTTTCACCAAAATGGCTTACCTTCGTTAATCTTTACGTCACGGAGGTGGGTACCTTAACTAGACTTTACGCCACAGGGTGAAGTGCCTTGGCTTGTCTTGTCTTTACGACACAGGGTGAAGTGCCTAGGTTTGTCTTTACGACACAGGGTGAAGTGCCTAGGTTTGTCTTTACACCACTGAAGGAATGCCTTGGCTTGTCTTTAAACCACTGAAGGAATGCCTTGGCTTGTCTTTAAACCACTGAAGGAATGCCTAGGCTTGTCTTTACGACACAGGGTGAAGTGCCTAGGCTTGTCTTTACGACACAGGGTGAAGTGCCTTGGCTTGTCTTTACGACACAGGGTGAAGTGCCTTGGCTTGTCTTTACGACACAGGGTGAAGTGCCTTGGCTTGTATTTACACCACTGAAGGAATGCCTAGGCTTGTATTTACACCACTGAAGGAATGCCTAGGCTTGTATTTACACCACTGAAGGAATGCCTAGGCTTGTCTTTACACCACTGAAGGAATGCCTAGGCTTGTCTTTACACCACTGAAGGAATGCCTCGAGTTGTATCTACGCCTCTTAAAGAATGCTTTGACCAGCACAACTTTTTATTATAAAACTACCCGATTTTCAGGTTTTCCAGACATTTAAATAAAATCACGGTTTGACTTTTTTACGATTTATTTTTTGGCGAGTGATTTTTAAAAATGTATTGATTGCATATTTTAGAAACTAATCTTAATTTTCCCTGTCTGTAGGTACCATGTTTCTAGGCACAGTAAATTGATAAACCACACGATTAAAATAAAAAATCACATAATTAAAATAAATAGCTTTCACTGTATGTATATAACATAATTTTCCTACTTTAGTTGGACCGTATGACAGTTCAAAACGTTGCATTCATACGTCAAGTATTGTATTTTAAATTTGTATAAAAAAAAAATTCTTGACGTAATTTTGAAAGTAGCTAGTGGCGATTCTTAACTGAAATTTTCTTAATCTATTTCTAACCTACTGCGGATGCCAGGGGTGGATCGGCCCCCCCTCATCCAATATTACAAATAGTTTTAATTAAAAACCACCCTTATCATTCTTACCATATTTGAATAATATCCATTATTATACTCAGTACGGGAGTTCGAGATCGAAAACACGAGCCTTCAAAATCAGACGTGCGCACCGCTCCCCTAACAGTCGTTTCTACGTCGCGTCATAGTCAAACGCATATATTGTGATAAGGATAAAGGTATAATTTTAGAGGAAGTGTACTTTCATTTGCGTGGAGGTAGATTATTATTATTATTATTAGCACCGCGTCTTACTACCCGTTCGGGTTATATGCACTTACGCTAATGTGTAATGGTAGGGTGATTGTGAGATGAAATGGAGGACCTACAGTTTAACGTGGAATCCGAACCACGGTGGAGGCCTGGCATTCCTCACATTCACAAGATGTCTTGTCAGAGGTGAAGGAAGGGTTTGGTAATCAGATAAATCTTTGCCGGAACCGAGGATTGAACCCTGGACCCCAGCACAGAAGTCTGACACCTTACCCATAGGCCGCCAGGTCACCTGTGGAGGTAGAGTGAGAAACTATTACGGGGGAAAAAAAGTTAATAGATCCAACCGAAATTCAAACCCCAACCTCCCCATCACCGGTGAAAGAGTCTAAATGAGTGTGACGTTTACAAACCTAAGTGCGTTTGGCCGGGGCTCAACCCGCAACCTCTCCCGTCACATGGACCTCACGTTTATCCCGCGTGCCCATCGCCAAACGCGAGCATCTCAGGTTCTTGAACCAAGGTTTCGTCACCTTCGCCCACGGTTTCCGGTCAACGTTCTGTGCAGGCGCACCTAGTTTTTGTCACATGGAACGAGCCCGGAAACATTACCACCTCCTCCACCTATCCGCCAACTACCAAGATGGGATTCCGTCACTTTTTGTTCGTCTGCGTTCTGACCGCAAGCCTCTCCCTCGGCCGGTGAAATCATCTCGTGGCTTGTAACCGGGAGACGCTGTAAATATTATTCACAGACAACTACAACTAGATGCATATATGAACTATTCAGAGATAGCTACAACCAGATTCAGATAGGAGGGGATTGTTCACAGATAACTACAGCTTGATTCAGACAGGAAGGAATTATTCAGATAACTACAACCAGATTCAGATAGGAAGGAATTATCCAGATAACTACAACAAGATTCAGAGAAGCGATCCAGATATGAAGGGATTAGGATTATTTACAGTTAACTACAACCAGATTCATCTAGAGGAAGGGATTAGGATTATGTAAAGATAACTACAGCCAGATTGAAATATAAAGGGATTATTCATATATAACAAAGTCAGATTAAAATATAAAAGGATTAGGACTATTCAGAAACAAAATTATCTGACCAATCATTTTTCAAACACTTAATATAATATATTATAAATAACTTTAAAATAACACCAATAGCCCAGTAAAATGTTAACAAACCCAAGGTTGGCCGCATTGTTCTATTTTCTAAAAGAGCCTACCTATCGAAATTGAATTAATTTGAAATAATAAAATAAATAAGCTAGCCAGGAGTATATAAAATAAAATACTTTTAATTTCAAGCTGAAGGTCCACCCCTTCACTACCCCATCCCCCCTCCTTGCTTCTCCGGCTTTTTGAAGGCCACGCACGTTCCTCCGTTACGTAAGTCACGGGCTGACGGCCAAACAGGAATCAGTGGACTTTCTCAAGGTCGCGCTCAACGCTCCAGCGGACCCAATTACCCGCAGGACCACTTATATATCACTTACACACACGTATTTACCGCGTTTTTTTTTACATTCTGTGAACAGCTGCTCGGTACCCTGTGAGTCATGAAAAAAACACAGCTCGTGCCAGCAATTAATGTTACAATATTAGTAACAGTAATTAGAGTGAATCATTTGATTCCTACCCGAACAATATTTCTGCGAAACCTTTAAAGGGTTCTACTATTATCCTCAATAGGGTTCCACGAAGTGTTCGAAGCAGTAGTAATAATAATGGCATGCCTGGGCCACATAAAACTATAGCTCAGTTTGTGTAAAGATTAGCCAGTTTTAATGTATCAACGAGGGGACACTCGAATGTACCAGTACTTGGATAACAGCTCGAAAAGCTACTAGAAATAGTCTCTAGTGTATCCCTACACCAACAGCTGACATATTTTACTTTGGATAGCTGTAATGAAAACATTAATTGGTGATGTATGAATGTGATAGCTAGAGATGTGGTATCGAAAGAAAAGTATCGATACCAGTATCGGTATCGAAACGCATATAAACTTGTCTGCTTAGGGGACTTTTAACAGCCACGAGTTATGATAAGCTAATAGAGATTGAATGCTATAGTTGGTTCGGGCTTATTATGCAGAAAATGAGTGAGAGCTGAGATTTGAGAAATATTGTTATTAATTTTGTTTTTCCTTCACAGTTCGCCCTAGTAAACATTTAATCCTAACTTGAGTGAAGATAACAAAAGCGTTGTTTCTTTCGATACCGATCCAATACCTGAGTGAATACTAATATCAATAAAAGTATCGATAATTTTTTCACATCCCGGGTGATAACTAACAATAGTAATTTAAGCCAATATTATTTATATTTATTTGTGGTCGGATACAAAGCTTATTTATAGTTTTATTCCACTTAAAATATTACCATTCGCAGCACTTTCACAAAAGGTCTAACAAACATAGCTCAAAATGGCGACTGACGAATTTAAACCATGTGATTGAGCAAGACGCAAGCTAGTTCTTTCCAATGGTGCACCCAGAGAGTTGATAAAAATATTCAACTCAGTTAAATATTTCCAAATATGATAAAATAACCATAAAATAATTTATCAATTAAAAAAAAAACAAGTATTTTCTCTTTTGCAAGGAAACATGCCTGTATTAAAAAGTATTAATGTATGCACTATCTTATACATTATAGATACATTCCAAAAGAAGAACAAGTACTTTTAATTATGTTTAAATATTATGTATTTCAGATTAGATGAAAAGAAATAATTAAAAGTAATGAAATAGTGTGAGAAAACTTAAGTTTACGTTATTTTAAATTTAAAATATGATACGTAACTAAATAATTTTCATTTATAACAAAACAGTATTCTTGTACATGTGTTAGCTACCCAAAACCTAAGCATATGCTTTTTAAACTGTTATTCAGGTAAAAATCTTATGTTGAATAGACTACATCCTTTTCGTGGAGGCTCTTTCCATGTCCCGAGCATATGAGGGGATGATGATAGTGAATATGAAGGTTTGGAGCCAATGAAAATCTTAACCTAACTTAAGCCTATTTAATCAGACTCTGATGACCATGGGAATTATTTGCCCCTCAAGAAAAGGCCCCCTCCAACAACAATGAATCGAACCAGGAACCTCTATACCAGGAGGTCAGTTGTGTTACAAGTAATTATATTATCAGTGTGTCCAGCTAAACTATATTTTAGGTTTCCTAGACTTTTCCAAATAATGTTTAGAACAAATCCCAGACCTGACTTTTTTACAGTACTAGCACAGTTTAAAAATGTTGCGAGTCGAATTCTCTGTTTAGCTTTTTCTTCCTATAACGTAATTAAATCATAGCGCATGCTCATATTCATGACTCAACTTTGGCTAAATACGTGAGGTGGAGGGGGTTGGAAAGGCAACACGAAAATCACATGTTGACCTTAAGAATTTAGATTAGTATGTTCGACTGTTTAAAAAATTGTGATATATATTAACTGGAAGGAAAATGCTATTTTATTGTAAATAAAAGTTGCATGTATATTTTTAGTCGCTATGTGAAAATTCCGAAAATTTGATCAAAATTCCCAGACTTTTTTTTGGCCAGACAGTTCTCTGTTTTCCAGTTCGCTGGACACCCTGTTAATAGAGCGAGATTTTTTAAAAAGAGAATTGACCTTTCTTATTACCAATCAGAGATTAGATTTGGAGATAGATTGAGATCTCCAAGGTCACTCAGGTTTGTATTCAGTTAATGTGACACGCACGCAATATAGGCTTACCTATGAGAAAGTAATGGCGCAAAATTAACACTATCCTACCTATCCCCCATTAATTTAAATGTTGGTAGTCTGTGAGGGTAAAAAACACAAAGAGATATTAAAAAAAACTAGAGGCACAATTTGTCAGATCCAAACCTACTGTTATTGTAATCCCTGCCAAATGATGAATACCCCCAGTCTTGTTGAGAAGAATGCGAAGTGTCAGGGGTGAGTGACCACGTAATCAGCATCTTCCTGGTTCATGTTCCTGAGAAACTCTACGTCAGATAAAAGCGACGCTTGTCTTGTCCACGGTGATAAAGAAGAGAGAATATGGCCTGTGACGTGTCAGCTATGTTCAGTTCCTCTTTCAAAATCATCGTTGTAAGTGGGTCAAAGACATTTTCTTGGGATTGGCCCCTGATACAAATGAAGAGGTGGAAAGATTTTCGGCTTCTGGAAATGAGGTCAACATAACCGTCGGTTGTCAGTTGTTTTAGAGGTATAACATTAAATGGAGTTTATAATTTAGATGGTTAGTAAATATGTGTAATAGTATATTTTAGAACGCGAAGTTGTTTTTTTGGCACCGCGTTTTACTACCCATTCGAGTTATAAGCTTAAGTACTAATTAATGTTTTTAGGACGAAAAAATCGTACCCGCATTTGCGTGGAGGGAGAGTTTGACAACAATTTAGAAAAAATTCACTCTCCGTATACACACTCGGGATTCGAGCCCGTTCTCTCCGTCATCGAAAGTCTAGTTTATTGCGAGAGTGACGCCTTAGACAATTCGACAATTGAAGCGGGTTAAAACGCTAAGCTAGGCCGAAGATAAGGTGGTCGTTGTTGAAACATAAAACTACTTTTAATTTTTAATGATCCCGCTTCGCTGGCCGCATGCTCTAACGCGCTACTCTCGCAGCGAGGAGATGGCGGGGAGATCGAGGTTCGAGTCTCGGTCGAGTGTTGAGTTTTTTCCAGTTGTTTTCCATTCTACCGCTAAGCAAATACGGGCACACTTACTCTTATTATAAACTTCTTAATCCATAAACTATTAATGTAATTAGTAGTGCATACATAAGCGTATAACCGAACGGGTAGTAGGACGTGAGAATAAAAAATCTAACCATTCTTTTTTTAAGTGCGTCCGAGGTACTGTAGGCCTATATTATTTTATGATAAACTATTTATAAATTAATCTATGTTTAGTTTGTGGAGGTCATTTAATCACTGGTCAGTGTTAGTTAAAATAAGGGTGTTGAACAAAATATCAGTTGATTTTTGTTCCGGTACTCCAAACAAACATTTTAACTTCCAACATTTCGAAGCTTCGTACCCCTTCTAAAATTTAATATTCTTATATAAATTCCCTTAGTTTTCCAGGTTTTCCCTCTCCAAAAACAAAAACTCCATGTGTTTCCCCCTTGTTCACCAGCTTCGCGACTGGTCTAGTTTTGACAATCGTGTGTTTCGAAAGTTGACGGCCCTCTTTTCTCTAAAAGTAGTCGAGTGTGAAACAATGATGCCACTGGCTCTGCGTCGCTGCACGTGCGGCGAGGGATTTTGGAAAGGGGGTGGGCGGGCGCCGAACGGTTTGTGTAGCACGCAAGTAATAATGCACCAAGACACGAATGACACGGCGCGGTGCAAGATGAGTTACGCAACTGTTCGCGTATCACGAGTGAAGTCGGCTGGCGAGAGAGTGTTTGTTATTGTTATAGTTACTTCATTTGAGTTAAATGGCGATAAGGTCGATTAACTAGCCATCGTAAACAAATAGTGTCGTGCATGTCCTATTAGACAAACAAGACCTACTCGAAATCTTAGTTCATCAGACACCAAAAAGGCCTACATCGAGGCACAGTTCATCACACTCCCATGAGGCCTACATCGAGGCACAGTTCATCACACTCCCATGAAGCCTACATCGAGGCACAGTTCATCACACTCCCATGAGGCCTACATCGAGGCACAGTTCATCACACTCCCATGAAGCCTACGTCGAGGCACAGTTCATCACACTCCCATGAAGCCTACGTCGAGGCACAGTTCATCACTCCCATGAAGCCTACATCGAGGCACAGTTCATCACACTCCCATGATGCCTACATCGAGGCACAGTTCACCCACCAGACGCCCATGAGGCCTAAATTGAGGCACAGTTCATCACACTCCCATGAAGCCTACATCGAGGAACAGTTCATCACACTCCCATGAAGCCTACATCGAGGAACAGTTCATCACACTCCCATGAAGCCTACATCAAGGCACAGTTCATCACACTCCCATGAAGCCTACATCGAGGCACAGTTCATCACACTCCCATGAAGCCTACATCGAGGCACAGTTCATCACACTCCCATGAAGCCTACATCGAGGCACAGTTCATCACACTCCCATGAAGCCTACATCGAGGCACAGTTCATCACACTCCCATGAAGCCTACATCGAGGCACAGTTCATCACACTCCCATGAAGCCTACATCGAGGCACAGTTCATCACACTCCCATGAAGCCTACATCGAGGCACAGTTCATCACACTCCCATGAAGCCTACATCGAGGCACAGTTCATCACACTCCCATGAAGCCTACATCGAGGCACAGTTCATCACACTCCCATGAAGCCTACATCGAGGCACAGTTCATCACACTCCCATGAAGCCTACATCGAGGCACAGTTCATCACACTCCCATGAAGCCTACATCGAGGCACAGTTCATCACACTCCCATGAAGCCTACATCGAGGCACAGTTCATCACACTCCCATGAAGCCTACATCGAGGCACAGTTCATCACACTCCCATGAAGCCTACATCGAGGCACAGTTCATCACACTCCCATGAAGCCTACATCGAGGCACAGTTCATCACACTCCCATGAGGCCTACATCGAGGCACAGTTCATCACACGCCCATGAGGCCTACATCAAGGCACAGTTCACCCACCACACGCCCATGAGGCCTACATTGAGGTAGTGAAGTACTGCAATGTGACGTAGCGGTAGCGATCAGCTGCGAGGGGGAATTGGCAAGGTCGTCTAACGTGGATAAGAGCTCGTCGGACCGGTTACGCCATATCAAACGGTAACCATGGCGACAGAAAAAAAAAGTTGATAGCGGTTGACTTTCCCCTCCCCTCTACCCTATAATTATGTGACTGATTAGACGAGAAGAGATGTGAGCTGTATATATCACTGGAAGTAACCTTTAACTAAACTTATAAAATAATATTCCATTTGTATATATTCATAAGTCAAGTTATGTGATGTGATCAGCAGTTTTCATTTTTTAAATATTTTAGCAATAATTATGAAACAAAGATAGTAAAATGTTATTAATGTTGACTGCAAAAACAAAATACGTTTTGTTATTATATAGGGACTTGCGAAGGTCACTTTTTAAATGCAAAGCGAAGTCTGAGGCAAGACTTCGAAGTCAAGATAAAATCTTTTGTTGTGACTACTTTTAGCTTGTTAAATACCCGCTTCAGTGGCCGAATGTGTCTGGCAACCCCCTCGTGTTGCAATGGTCTACTGGTGACGAGAAAATCAGGGTTAATTTAAAATCCCGGTTGCTTGTAATGGAGGTAGGATTTACTAAATGGTTTAGTTCCCCCCTTCCATGCAAAGTCGGGTAGATAACCTCCCAGGGTCCCCTTGCACACTTAATATTATTGCACAATAATATTGAGCGTGTTGGTGTACTATTGAAGGCTTGCGCAATATATTGAGGAATATTAATATTTTTTAATATTTATTGAAGCTTTGTCAATATTAATGAACCGTGTAAGGCAGTTATTGTGCGATATAGCCCTCTAGTGGTTCTGTTTTCTCTAACCTAAAATACCGGCAATGTCTGGTTGAAAAAAGGAACAAATAAAGAAGAGGAAAGTATATTTCGAATGAAATGCATAAAGGTAACAGAAATTATTTTATTTGTGTGGTGTAGGCCTACATGTAATAATAAATAAAAAATGCCAGAGATATGTATGTATTGTGATCATTTGATTAGTAAAACTTGTAAGTCACTGCCGGCTTTTGTGAAAAATAAAATCAGAGGAACATATGAACCGGGATAATAAAAATGAAGCTTATTCGCGACATTCTTCTCGAACAAGTAACCGATGTAGACTGAACAATTACACAATAGTATTGACCGTCTAAGGTCGAATCATTTTCACGCAATATATTGACAAAATAATATTGCTTCAATAATATTGATCGTGAAAGGGGGCATTAAGATGCCTTCAACCCTAATACAGTAGAGTAATTATCATATATGCGTATAACCTGAACAGGTGAGACGCGGTGATAAAAAAAAAAGCAATACTGAACAATAAACAAAATAGTCCTCTTTTTACAGTTACAAAATTCATTAATACCATTTTCACATATTATTACGTCAAGTCACGTTATTTGCAGCTGTCTCTTTTAATAGATACTATCAATAGTTCCTATAACAATAACACCAACAATTTTTGAGCTCAACAAAATACAATTTTAATGGAAATTGGATTGTAGTCCCTAAATATAGGCAATCTGGCAAGGTATAAACATCTAACCCCCGAGCAAATCTCTATTTTGTGTGAAGTTTCCATGTCTTCATTTCCTTCAGCGACCCTGTTTGGTGGCTGGCTGTTAGCACCATTTACCCGCTGGCTAAAGGGGGAGGGGGGATGGGTTGGTTGGCCGATTTCAAGGTGAGGAGCCGTCACTCAACGAGCTGATTCCGTAACTCTACTCCCCTCAAACCCCCCTTTATGACATTGACATCAACCGGGCTCCGTTACCAAGGGCCTCTAGATTCGTCTATACTGAGTATCTGACATGTTGACCCTTTCTGGACATAGACGATAAATCTATAGTAAAGACAGGATTCTAGACATAAACCGATTTAGTAAGGACAGGATTCTAGACATAAACCTATAATAAGGACAAGATTCTAGACATATGCCTATAGTAAGGACAAGATTATAGATATAGACCTATAGTAAGGACAGAATACTAGACCTAAAGGACAGGAATCAAGATATAGATATATAGTAAGGACAGGATTCTAGACATAAACCGATTTAGTAAGGACAGGATTCTAGACATATGCCTATAGTAAGGACAAGATTATAGATATAGACCTATAGTAAGGACATAAATCTAGATATAGATATATAGTAAGGACAGAAATCTAGATATAGATATATAGTAAGGACAGGATTCTAGACATAAACCTATATAGTAAGGACAGGATTCTAGACATAAACCTATAGTAAGGACAGGATTCTAGACATAAACCGATTTAGTAAGGATAGGATTCTAGACATAAACCGATTTAGTAAGGACAGGATTCTAGACATAAACCTATAGTAAGGACAGGATTCTAGACATAAACACGATTTAGTAAGGACAGGATTCTAGACATAAACCTATAGTAAGGACAGGATTCTAGACATATACCTATAGTAAGGACAAGATTATAGATATAGATATAAATATATAGTAAGGACAGGATTCTAGACATATAAGGACCGGATCCTGGATATAGACCTATAGTAAAGACAGGATTTTGGAGCAAGCATGTTTAATGTTGTGAGACACATTCTCTTTTAGTATCTTCTTCCTATAATGTAATCTAATTCTCGAACATGTGCATAGCTATGACTCAACTTTGGCTAAAGATGCACGCCAAAAATTCCTTCGACTTTTCTATATTTTTCAGGTCACTGGACACCCTGATAAAATATAATAAAGATCAATTGTTGAAACTTCTGGACTTCCAATAAGTGATTACGATGATAAATTAGGGGGGAGGAGGGGATTAATACCGAATTAGGCATATTATTTTGACAGTGTCCTAAATATTTGACAGTGTTCTAAATAAGGGTGGAGTATCATCCTGTTCACGACGGGGATACAACATTAACCTGTCCTCTTTCTAAAAATCTATCAATATGAATAATTGCCCTACTGGAAATAGGAATCCTTATTAGAGGTTGTGATGTGGTAGAGGGGTGGGGTGAAGGAGAAAAATATCCCCCTAAGGGTTGATTTAGGTCTCGATGAATCGAACGAGTTTAATTTTGCTGAGTGAATATTTTTATCAATTTGAAGCTAAAGGTTAATAAATGTTTATTTTGTTTCAACTCTATAGCTTATTTTTCATACAAATAGAACATTAGAGCACCTTTTACAAAATACAAAAAATCTTTTGCTTTCAACTTCGATAAATCGATATATTTACAAAGACTTAGATGTATTTACATCGATGTTTATTTAGTATCCAATATTAATACAAATAAATTTCAATTTTCATCCAATTTTTTTTACTAATCTTATCCGCATATTTCAATAGCTAAATAAAGTATTAAAAAGAGAAAAACGGCGAAAAATATAATTACAGAACAGTAACTATATTAATAACGCCGCTATGAAAGTAAGATCAAGGTTCGAATCTCGAATGGGTGTACAAAGGGTGGTTTTTCCCCTAAATGATCGTCCACTCTCCCTACACGCAAATGTACACATCCTCTAAATTCAACCTTTATCATCCTTAACTTATTAAAGTATAACCTGAACAGGTAAGCGGTGCTAAAAAAAAACAAAGTGCAGTTCCAATTAGCCCAGACCAATCCAATGCGAGTTAATATCGAAGGAAAAAACACAATATTTCGATGCTTTCAATGTATACCAGATAATATATAATTAAGAAAAATTGCCTAAGTTCCCAGTGCTAACACCCGTTGGAAAAATTAAACTTAAGTGTACAATTTTAAAACTGAAGGTTTTCCTTGAAGAGTCTTTTCATCCGGCAATAGGCGCTCGCCGTTCGTCAGAATCAGCTGTTGTCAGCTGGAGACGTACAAAGGTATTTAGATTAACGTGTTTTACAGGGTGTAGAACAGAATATACTGAACCAACTTACAATCGTGTTGATTATCAGGTGGGTGGTGTACATGGAGCAGTTAGATAAACTTATGTTACCAACACACACAGACCAATTAAAAGGTGGTATCTAAGGGACAGGAGTTATATATTTATAAAGTCCATAATTTTTGCAGTTTTTATGATGAAATGACACTATTTTGGGATAAAAAAAATGTTTTAGTATAAGCATGAAATTTAATTTTACACAAACGGTGATATCAACAGTTGCTGAATATCTTTCATGAGCATTAGATAACTTTTTAAATGAAGAGAAAATGTTGGATTCCTTGACAGATATTCAGTAACTACTGAGGTTATGTGAAGAAAATTAAACCCTGTTTGTAGTGAAGCAATATTTGATTTTTTTAACCAAAAAAAGTTTTGCTATAAAATCTGCTTTATCTTTCATTCCCCTTTCACCAATTCAGGGTTGCCACAATCTCTCTTAACACAGAATACCCAGTGTTTTTCCAGAAGGCATTCTCCCCCCTCCCAACCAAAATAAATTTTAAAGAGTTGTTTAGAGGGACGGTTTTAAATTCTCTCCACGCAAATGTGGGTGCATTTTATCTAAGCTTAACCTTCCTCACCCCAAAAACATTAGAGCAATTTGAATTTGTACTTAAGTGTACAAAACCCGAGAGAATAAAGACTTGTATGAGTATGTGCAAGATTTAAATAGCGAAACAAATATAGCCTGCATATCGTAAGTGGCCCTATTTCAAGGTCAAATACATTTGGTAATTGGTATAGAATAAAATCTAATCTTTAAACATAAACATTTTTATGTCAAGCAACTTGGGTGAAAAAAGATATACTTTTAAATAGGAATCGATGAAAAAATCGGATCGACAAAGAAAGCTCTCTAAGATTTAATTTAAGTTATAGTTCTTTTCGAAGTTTTGTAACGGCCATTAGGTCATTTTTTATTAGTCTTAACTTGTATTAAGTGTCACATTTAGAATACGAACTCCTAATTGGAACAGTTTTAAGTGCTAAAACGAACGAGATTATCTCCTAGTATTACAAAGCTCCTTAAACAAGAGTATTAAACAAGGACGTAACAACTGCACAGACTATGTTTCTTTCATTCGAAAAACACACTATACAACGATACACTACTCTTCTCACGTTGCACAAAGCGCCCAGGGGTCACTTGAGGTGAGATGGAAGGGGGGCGAAAGAAAAGGCCAGTGTTTTTGCAGTTTTTATAAGTTTATTTTGCCAAATAATTCTAATATATCTCCAGTAGAAACATAGTGTGTAATTTTCTTCACATGGTGACATCGACGTTTCCTAAACATGTGTCATGAGCATAGCGGCATTAGATGACAAACTTCTTAAACGAAGAGAAAATGTTGTCATTAAATTCCAGGACACACTTGACAGATATTCAACAGCGGTTGAGGTCCCAATGCGTAGAAAATTAAACTGTTTGCTTTTAATGGAAAAATATTTTATTTATTTTGGCAAAAAAAAGTTTCGATATA
>CABFOV010002731.1:0-48997 GCA_902141375.1 Timema poppense
TCTGCACATTAGCGTAAGTGCGTATAACCCGAACGGGTAGTAAGACGCGGTGATAATAATAATAATAATAATAATAATAATATTTCCGTTCTCTACGTGTGTTAGTCCAGGATACCTGTATATTTACACAAATTAGGAACCAATAGGCAATTTGACGGGGAAAATTTTAAATGAGGATAAAAAACTGTCATTGAATTCCGAGAAACACTAGACAGATATTCGGGGACGAATGATATCACCATGCGAAGAAAGCTAAACTCTATGTTTCTACTGGATAATTATTTGATTTATTTTTACCAAATAAATGTTTTGGTACACAAACTAAAGAAAACACTGCCCTTAATTCACCTACCGTTCCGCTCCACCTCAAGTAAAAACCCCTCAAGACACCCGGCTGGGTTTGAACTTTAACCTACCATCACTGGAAACCAGACAAAATGATAATGATACATTTTCCCGCATGCCCAACTGTAAATTCATATTTTCCTAAATTAAATTGTAAATTATGAATGTTATGGTTTTATTTGTCTGTGTATTTTCTGGAAGTTTTTAATAAACGGTCGAAATATGATCAAATTTAATATAGATTTAGACGTACAGATAAAGGTTATTTTCAATTTTTATTTTTATATGTTCAAGGTTTTTTTCCATTTACACTTAGGAACTTTTAATTATGACCAAAATAAGCAAAATATTAGACAAGTAATGAAATTTCCGTACTTTAATGAGAATGCAGGAATTAAAAATTATAGCTAATGAACCATTAGGACTTGTTCTTGATTATTAATTTGTGATACTAATCATTAATGTCAATATCCATCTTAAAAATATCTCAAATTATATTTTTTTATATACACATTTAGTTATAACACATCGTTGATTCTTTATAAGCATTCTAGCGGCACCATAAACCTTGGTTCTTTGAACCTACATTAGCCCCATGGCTTCTTTGGTGCTGACTGACAGCTCTCAGCTGACTTCTGACAGTCAACATTTAGGTATATACCTAAATTTTGACTGTCAGAAGTGACAGATGCTAAACACATGTTATTACAAATCATATGGTTCGGCGTAGGGATACATAATTTGGTCTGGTAGCTTTTCAAAGCCTCAGCTGTGAGCTGTCAGTCAGCACTGAAGAAACCATGCGGCTACTCTAGTGGCCTAATAGGTACACATTTCAATATAAAGCAGATTTATATAGGCATATATATAGTCTGAAATATAAACCGAAAATTTATAGATAAAACAAATTTTATTGATGGCAAATATTTTTATTGTGAGTATGGGTAAAATATTTAATACATTTATTAGGTCCAAGTGTTCAGGCGTAAATATTTTATACCGACCAATAAAAAGGGTTTAGGTATAATAATTCCATATATTTAAGAAAGTATTTTTGTTCATATCTCATTAATATCTCCTTGAAAATTATTAGCATGAAGAGTTTTGAAACACAAAATAATGACCACAATAATTATTTTCACCAGTACTGAGTTCTTTGGAAATATATTTGTATAATAGCTACTCTATTATGCGACATAGGAATTGGACATATATATAGAAATAGAGGAAGCATTTTTTTTAAATGGTCCTTGGTCTTTTTGTATAGTGCAGCATGTTTTACATGAAATTGGTCTACTTAGCTAATGGTGTATTTTAACTTCCTCAATATCAAACTAGATGACATATTTACAATTTATTAGAAAATTTATTACACGTGAAATATATAGGCCTACCGTCCCAAATAATATTAACTAAAGATATGAGCTCCATAGCAGTCTTGCCATAAAAACAAAAGACTAGAATAATTATCTACAACTGACGTCATGATGCTAATATCAAATGTTGACAAAATATTTTACAAATACATTATAAATTATATCAAAAAGTCTTCACGTGCACAAAGTAATTCATATTTCAAAGATAAATTTAATGGCTAACCAAGTAAAACGCCTACAAAAAACAATTACGTACTTATTAACAAATATGTGTCAAATAAAATTATAACTGCTTTTTTATTAAATCTTATACACAAAATACTAAACAATTACAAATTATTATTATTATTAGCACCACGTCTTACTACCCGTTCGGGTTATACACACTTAAGCTAATGTGTAATGGTAGGGTGATTGTGAGATGAAATGAAGGACCTACAGTTTAACGTGGAATCCGAACCACGGTGGAGGCCTGGCATTCCCCACATTCACAAGATGTCTTGTCAGAGGTGAAGGAAGGNCTTTGCCGCGACCGAGGATTGAACCCCGGCCGCCAGCACAGAAGTCTGACACCTTACCCCTAGACCGCCAGGTCACCTAATTACAAACTAATTGATACCAAGAAATCATAACAAGTAAATATCTTATGTCAATACAAATTAAATGCCTATTATATTTTTACATTTATGTAAATACAACAAAAGAAAGTTAGTTTTCTAGTTTCTCGGAACTTGTAGACACAATATTCTTTAATAATAAAAAAATATACATAATAAACAAATTACAAGTAAATGAACATATTCTACATGTGAGAATGAAACATAACAATTCTTAAAATTATTTTTGGGAGGGAAACTAATAAATAGAAAACACTCCAGTACACCTGGCCCAGGATTAGAACCTCGAGCTTCCTATCACCAGTTAACCGGACCAGATAAGTCTGACAACTCAGTTCCCATATCTGACAACGCTGTTGAAACCAGTGTTATTAAATACATTGCCCACTTCAGTGGCAGAATAGTCTAAGTTGTCACTATCGTGTTAGACTATCTTACTGATAATAGGGAGATTTATGGTTCGAGTCCTGGCCATGTATATCCAGTGTAGTTTTTTGTAAATGGATCCCAATCTCCTTCTATGAAAAGACGTGTAGATTACATGTAAGTTTTTCCTTTCTCCTTTTTACCCAATTAGAGTAACAATCATATTAACTGAACAGGTAGTAAGACGTGTTGATAGTAAAAATGATATTAAAAATCAACATACTCATCTTGAATTTTAGGTTAAGTAGTTGAAGCTTTCTTCTTGAGTGTAATAATAATGGAAACCTTGACAAAGGAGTCAACCTCTCTTATTTTGAAGGTTGGTGCTCGAATCCCTTCTGGATCAGCTGAGGGCATTTTCCTCTACATCTTCTACTAATCTTTAACCACGCATCTGTGGGTGCAGTTATTCCTTAAATTCAACTTTCCTCATCCTTAATCTTGCTCTATTAGTATACATTATGTGAATATCCTGGACAGCTAGTATGACGTAGAGCAAGTAAAAAAGTAAACATAATTTTATCCACTTCAGTGGATGCATGGTCTAAGGCGCTACCCTTGGAATATACTATATTTCCAAAGCGTCCAATCCTGATCAGTTGTAATGTTTTTCCTAAATAGTGTTCCACTCTCCCTCCACGCAAATGCGGGTACACTTACCTTAAATTCAACCTTCCTAATCCCTAAAAAAATTATGTAATTTATAAATAGTCGTATAACCCAAACGGGTAGCAAAACGAAGTGATAAGAAAAATTAGCACAATTTGAAAGTTCATTTTTGGCAGATTTATTTTGTATTAATTTACTAGGCACTTAGATTGAGATGTGATTAAACCACATTATGGGGTACATGATCTTTAGATAGAGACCCGCTTCGGTGGCGTAGTTGGCTACCGTTCTAGTTTCATGATAGCTAAACTGCCGAGGACGAGGAAATCGAGGTTCAAATTCCGGTTGGGGGGACTGGGGGTTGTTTTTCCTAAAATGGTTTTCCACTATCCCTCCATGCAAATGCGAGCTCACTTCATTAAATTCAACCTTCACAATTCCTAATCCATTAGCTTAATTAGTAGGCCTACTTAAGCATATAAACCGAATGGGTAGTAAGAAGAGGTGCTTAGTTGTAGTAATAATAATAATAATAATAATAAATCTAGGTAGAGTCTCACCGTAAAGACAAAGTGGTTTTATAAAACTTCACCTAATAAATTAACAAACACACATTTTTTTTAATGTACTAAAAAAATGAGAGAATTATTTTAATTGATGTCCATTCCGTTAATTGTCAAGCAGAGTATCAAATTAATTTCCTTCTATTTTGTTGATGCACCCCATCGTTTAAACTAATGTTACCTTCCCAACTAAGACGTGCTACCACGAAGGAGGGGAAAAAAATCGAACTGACACAAAAAAATATATACAGTGTGTAGCTCACCAAAACCAGCTCGCCTGAGTACTATCATTAATTTCATGATAGTGGGTCATTAGCTAGGGAGGCGAATGATTCTGAATGTTCTCGAAACTGTCCGTCCTGTTAGGAAAACACTTGTGAAGAAATAATTGTGGTCTAGTAAACCGTAACACTATTTTTTTTTATATTAACAATTACCAAGAACTGATTCGATGATTTCTCTTAAACTGAGTTTAACAGATGCGAAGGTATTTGTGTCGTATGGGTACACTTAAGGGATAGTCTCCATATAAGATATTGGTCCAGTGCAGAATATATAAGTAGCTTAAACTAACTATATTTATGGAACAGTTCACTAAGGGAAGTACTTAAAATAGGGTAACATCAGTTTCAAAGGAAAAAAATAATGTTATTATTATTATTATAATTATTATTAGCACCACGTCTTACTACCCGTTCAGGTTATACGCACTTACGCTAATGTGTAATGGTAGGGTGATTGTGAGATGAAATGAAGGACCTACAGTTTAACGTGGAATCCGAACCACGGTGGAGGCCTGGCATTCCCCACATTCACAAGATGTCTTGTCAGAGGTGAAGGAAGGGTTTGGTAATCAGATAAATCTGTGCCGGGACCGGGGATTGAACCTGACACCTTACCCCTAGACCGCCAGGTCACCTAGTTTCTTGTTCAAATACCGCTTGTGGACAAGTGTATTGCAGTAAGGGTGGAATACGAATGTCTTAGGGTCCATTTTAAGCAAAGAGTTCCAGATGTTAGAATCCCTTTAGGATTTCATACTGGCTGTAAATAACGTCGTGTTGGTCTAATTCACCTACTTCCATTCTAGCTTAAACTTGGATGTGGATTATATTAATCTTCTATACGTCACGAAGTTTGAGGTGTCAAACTCGTAACAGACAGGATTGTCTGTGACATGGGGGGTTGAGGTACGAATATCTGCAGGGTGTTAATTTACTTTGGGATGTTTCTTTGTTGTTTACTCATTCCATTTCCACGCTTATGCAGGTTCACTTCCTCTGAACTAACTTCCTCATCCCTACCACTCAAATAGTTGTTTATTCCTGCGTCTTACTACTTGTTCACGTCATACGCTTACATTATAATAACTTTAATGGGGTATGGATGAGAAAGGAAGCATTTTAGAGGTAATATACCCTCATTTGCGTAGAAGGAGAGTGAGAAACCATGTAGAAAATATCAGCCTCAGTAGAGACATCCGGGAATTAAGCCCCTATCGCCCCTTTGTCAGCAGGCAGGTCTAACATGAGAACGGCGCCTTAGACTATTCATCCACTGAAGCGGGTTGAATTTCCAATTAAGTTGAGGGGGGTGCGGGAAGGGCTAACATCCAGCGTGGTCTCTCCGTGGGGTGATACATGGTGCAGTGACTGTAAATATAGTGCGATAAGTATTCTACTCACCTTTCTGGAGGAGCCGGATTCGAATCCCAATCTGACACTTTAAATTTTGGTCACTACAAAATTTCAAGACAAAGTCTTGTTACTTGTCACATCGCTAATTTGTGATTTTGAATGTTGGCATACCAACGGCTAGGTTAAGAAGCAACATTTAAGTAACTCTAAATGGCCTAAATTTTTGAAAAAGGTATCGTTTACGCAATAGGACTAGCTTAATATTTAATAGGCCTAAATGTTTTAAATTTTATTATAGGGCCTATACCTGAGATTGTAGTAACTTGATTAGCCGGTTTATCTGAGGTGTTTTTTTGACAGTGTAGTTCTCATACGCTTAGGTGAGTTCTAGTACTAAAGTTACCACCCCCACCTCCATTATCAATCACTTCACTATTGATTAATTTATCATTTGAAACTGTGTTAACTAATAATAATAAAAGTCTACTGTGGTAAGCTATGTGTTTATAGAATGAGATAAACGAATAACTTACTTGTCGTTTAACAGGTTAGTAAATATTTTTTATTATTACGTTTAGAACCATGGTTATTAATGGTTTAAGATAACAAATTAATATAAAAACTAGAGATTCAGTTTTTATATTTGTTTATTTTTAGATATTTTTCGTTTTACTATTCAAAATTCAAATTTTCGTCCATATAAAGAAGTTTTTATTTTCACTAGTCACTTCCCACCCCTAGTTTTAAATTATAAACGTCCCAGCTTTTATGGTTGTTGTGGAGTGGTCTTTGACAATTAACTTGGTAGCCTACATTTAAATTTTCTTCCGTGCCGAAAAGAAGATTTTATATTAAATTTTGAAAGATTTAAAGCTAGGCCTACTATCCCCCCCCCCACTTAATTTATTTCAGTTCCCAAATTTCCATTTTAAAATTTAAAATTTATTTGATTATCTTAAATGGTTTATTTACGTACTTGCTTGATTTCAATTTTAACCATAGTAAAAGTATTGTTATACATTAAAGGTATCAATTTCAAGTTCTTTCATTTACCGGACTTCGATTTGAAAACTCGTTATTTTCAGACATCATTACACTCTTCGGGAGGGTCTATTGACTTACGTGTTGAACTTCTATTTTATAACACACCAAAAAGTATATATTATATTAGTTTTAGGAATCTTGAGGGGACCCTCCTTCCCCGTTAATTTTGAGAGTTAGGGATTCGACCTTAATGCATGTTTGGGTTGGTTCTTTTACGTGCCTGGCAAATTACAATTTTCTAATACACTGAGGAGTAAGTTGTTATTTTAGTTTTGGTAATTTTTAAATCCCCCATTACTCCAGTTCCCTTTATAAATAATAAATATTTAACACTTATTTTGTTATTGGTGCACACTTACTTTATTATTGGTGTAATCCCTCTACATTTCTGACAAATTTCAATTTTCTACCTCTCTTTAAATGTTTTTACTTTTTGCTCAACCTTCCCTATTTCCTCAGTTAAAAATTTGAAGTCCTAAATGGTTATTTGGAAAAGTCTCTATACCTTTTTTCAGAATTTAAATTTTCTACCACAAACATAGAAAAGTAATTGTTTCTATTATAGTGAATAACCGGTACGGATAGTAAGACGCGGTGCTAAAATATTAGTTCCTATTATTTTTGGTAATTGTAACCCATTCTAACCAATTTTAAACATCCCCTACATAGAAATTTCGATTTTTAAGAGGAATACAGTTATCTAGATATGTCCTTCTGCCTGCCTAATCTACATTTTATGCCACGCCTAATAGTTTTTATTTTTTTATAACTCCCACAACCCCCGTTTCCTCAGTAAAAATTAAATATTAAATATTTCAAGCCCTTTATATTTATTTGGTGTGATCTATATTTTTAGTTGCATGCTGAATTTAAGTATTCTAACACTTTGGGGAGTAATTGTTTAATATTATTTTTTGATATGTTGAACCCGTCCCCTCTTTATCCAATCCACTCTTAGAAATTTCAACTTTAAGATCAATTTGATTATCTGGAGTTGTCTATCTACCTGTATGACAGATTTTAATCCATACTTCAATTAAATAGCTTTTTACTAACATAAGCCCTTCCCCGGAACCCCATTTTGAAATTTTCCAGTTTTATAATTATCTGGTTATATGGTGCAGTCTCACTATCTTGATGGCAAGAAAAATTTCAAGTTTACAGGGCCAGGGGTTGGGGAAATACGCTGATGAGTAAGTATTTGAGTGGGTTTCGTTTTAATGAAACGGATTATAGTTTGTTAATAAATTGTCATAAATCAATAGTTTACCCATCCCTCAGAAAAAAAGTATAAAGTATTATTTCTAAAATAGGGAAAATACTCCCCAGCTATACTTTTTAAACAAAATAATTAAAGCCATTTTCAAAAAATTTAGAATTTTCAAAAATAATTCATCATTAAATTACTCATAATTTGAGGCTAGGATTAAAAACAAACTCCTGAGTTATGACCTTTAGAGATATGAAAATTAAGTTTGAAAAAATCCATGAAATAGTTTCAGCTGTAGCCTAGGCATATATGGATAAACAGATGGATGAACAGACATATGGGCACATAGAAAAAAGACAGACAGAGAGTTAGACAGATAGACAGAAAGCCAAATGAACCTACAGTTTTAATTACAAGCTGTTATTGAATATTGCTCTCATTAGCGTGATTCATCATGGATCATGCAAGTGTATGCTTGGATTATTTTGTATACACAGCAGTTTCGATAGTTTGGTAGTTCAGAACCGGGCCCATTAAAAACCCAAATTACATTGAATAGCTGGAAAAAACAACTAATTATTGCTTGTTTTTCTTTATACACTTAAAAACATGCAAGTATTAGTGGATGTTTTTCCGGCTATTCCATGTAATTCTGGTTTTCGATAGTTCAATATGGGCCCGGTTCTGAACTATTGAAATATCGAGACTGCTGTGCATGCAAAATAATTTAACCATATACACTTGCATGATCCATAATAAATTACACTAAGGAGAGCAATAGTCAATTATAGCATATAATTTAAACTGTAACTCATGTGGAAAATAATCACATTGACTTACATTGGCTGTAGAAAATATTACATTATAATAATTAAGTAAATTATATTTTAACTAAATTTATTTTTTTATCAATAGCCTTTTTTGCTAGTGTTGTGGCTACTAGCTATTATTTGGTTTAGAGACGCATTTACACAAAAGAGATCACTTGCGTTATAAACATCAAAATACCCACTTCGGTGGCCACATGGTTTAAAGCCTGGTACACACAGAACGCTAAGCTAAGCTAAGATTTGATCTTCTAACTCCTTAGAAAAATAGTGGACAATATATTTAAATGTGTTGGTTCACACAGAAAGCTAAGCTAAGCTAAGCTATGACTTGATACGCCGCGCTGTTTTTTCCGATTTCTGGCCGGGCAAGTCTTCCATCTCCCATCTTGAGCCATCTTACGTTGCGCATGCGCATAACGCAACTTGGACTTCATGTTGAACAGACGCAGTGCTGGTTTGGTGAAAATAACTAAAGAAGTGTTGAAGTTTAGTTTTCCGTCTGTTTCATGAGTATTTAAGTAATATTCTATTTATGTTTTATATATAATAAATGTTTTTCATTTGAACAAGTCAAACCTTTACCTCCTAAATTTTCTTGAACTTCTAAAAAAACGGATAACAACAGCATCTTTTCTTCCTCAGTACTAACCTGATCTCAAACAAGACATTTTGGAAAACGCCATCATAACTAAGCTTCATTGGAGCAGACTATAAAGAAACAACACTGAATTTGGGAGTAAAAAGAAGGGAAAATTGCTTAGCTTATCAATGAGTGTGAAACCAAACTGACAAAGTCTTAGCACAGCACATCTTATACTCCATTCACGGTAGGAATTGACCTCTGAAAGGTCTTTTTTATTAACAATATCCTACTATATAATAGATTTCTGGTAGGGAAAAAGGCCTTTCAGAAAACAACTCCTATAGCTTAGCATTCTGTGTGTATCGGCCCTTAGGCGCTACTCTTGCAGTAGACTAGAATGCCGATGACGGGAAGCTCAAGGTTATAATCTCATGGTTTTCCAAAATGATTTTCTACTATCCCTCCAAGCAAACGGTGGTACACTTACTCCCTTTAATAATAACCTTCCTAATCAGTAAAATTATCAGCGTAATTAGTATATATGTGTATAAACCGAATGGGCTTCATGCGGTCCTAATAAAAACCTAATTAAAAACACCAATACATGCTTAAAAACTAATAATGAAAATACAAAATGACAGGAAATCTAAAGTAATTGCAATAAGGGTGTGGGAGAAACAATGAATTTAAAAAAATAACCGGTAGGGAAATGACTATGGATAAAATTTAAAAAAATAAACCTACATAATCTTTTTGAACGTCATTCTAGTCTCACCCCTCCAACTACCTCTACCAGCGATGGGGAGTGAGTTATTTATCGTGCTTCCTTTTACCCGTCCAGATTATCCAACATTGAATACACTCTTGGAGTAGGGATGAGTAAGGTGACATTTAGAGGAAATGTACCAACATTTTAACTGAGAGGGGGTGAGAAAACGATTAGAAGAGAACGACCCCATGACACCCGGCTGGGAATCACACCCTGACCTCCCCATCACCAGCTGTAGATAATTTACGAGATTGATATATAGTCCGCAGTTACATCAAAGAGGGTGACAAGGTGTGATAAATCTACCACCATAATACCCAACTAGGGTTTGCAAAACTTTCGAGTCAAACTTGAGTCGAGTCAAACTTGAGTCGAGTATTTACAAACGCTCCCGAGTTTGAGTCGGGTTTGAGTTTAGGCTATTTATGATTTTAAAATGCTAAGAGCATATTCTTTTTATTTATTTTAAAATAATAATAATCATTATTATTATTATTATTATTATTATTATTATTATTATTATTATTAGCACTGCGTCTTACTACCCGTTCGGGTTATACGCACTTACGCTAATGTATAATGGTAGGGTGATTGTGAGATGAAATGGAGGACCTACAGTTTAACGTGGAATCCGAACCACGGTGGAGGCCTGGCATTCCCCACACTCACAAGATGTCTTGTCAGAGGTGAAGGAAGGGTTTGGTAATAAGATAAATCTTTGCCGGGACCGAGGATCGAACCCCGGCCGCAATTTTATTTTATTTTAAAAGTAAAACAGGATGTTTAAAATATGAACAGTCTAAAGAAACATAAAATATAAATACTACATATTTAAAATGTGAGGTTTTAAAAAGGTATAAGAACAGTACATGTTCTTAAAATAAGAATGCCAATCATGTTTATAAATGGTAAATACTTTTAAAAATAAAGATTAAAAAGTGAAAATATTGGTTTTTGATTTAATATATAATATTTCCCCAAAATAAGCTTCCGTAACTTTAATTACTTTATAATAAAACGTAAGAATCACAAGTAGTTCGAAATCTCAATGGTTTGATATTTTTTTATTTGTACTTAATGTAATAATAGTGCGTATGATCACTAATTCTGTTCCAATTCCATTCCTATATGTGCAGTTGCGTTGTTCTTGCTAGAACTTATCTTTCTAAGAATCGTATTTCAATTGAATTTTTAATGCTTATAAAATTTGATGGTCATAATTTAAAATGAGAAATAAGACGTTTAAACAATATTATTAGTAAACAGTATAAAATTGTAATTTCTTTTTTATTTGAATATGGTAAGTTTGGTAAAATATTTATTGCAACGAACCTACTAAACTTTCGATCTCGAACCCAAGCTTTAATGACGATCTCAGCTCAAAGCGCAGTATTCGAGTACTCACAGAGCCTTGACAACAACCCAACCTAAGAACTGTATATTTAGCAACTTTGTATCATGTCACAAAATACTCACCCATCACTCTTGTTCAGTCAAGTACAGTAGTGCAAGTGTCAATTGAGATAAAGGTGCTGGGTTTGATTCCTGACATGGTCTCCCCTTTCACAAGGATAAATTGAACGATAAGAGGATGGAATGTTGTGTATTTTAATTGAATTAACTTATTCTGTAAGTAGTGTTAGTGAGATCGGAAGTCGCACTTCAAATATAATTAATAAAATAATTATGTTTCCGCTTTTTAAACTGATTTGTTATCCTGCCTGGGTAAAGGGCACAAGACTTTGAATCCAAAGATGTCAAAATCATGCATTTTGTTTTTTGAACCGCTTCTTAATACCAATTGTGTCTATCTATCTTCATTTAGTAGTAGATAATCTCTTAAGCTTCTAAATCATAAGGACTATACTTTGTTTATAACTTTAAAGGTTTTTAGTTTATTAAATTTAAAACTTTGTTTTAAGTTGAAAAAACAAGTAATTAAAGGTATGCCTATTAAAGTGATTAAAATGGAAGTTCTTTTGGCACCACGTCATACTACCGGTTAGGGTTGTACGCTAGAGTGGAAGGGATTTATACAATTAAATAAGAGTCGTTAAAAGTTAATAAATATAATTTTAAATTGATTGAAATAATTTAGAAGGTGGAATACAAATTTTTAGATAATAGAATAAAGTTATATTATAAGATTATTATTTTTAGCACCACGTCTTACTACCCGTTCGGGTTATACGCACTTACGCTAATGTGTAATGGTAGGGGTGATTGTGAGATGAAATGGAGGACCTACAGTTTAACGTGGAATCCGAACCACGGTGGAGGTTTGGCATTCCCCACATTCACAAGATGTCTTGTCAGAGGTGAAGGAAGGGTTTGGTAATCAGATAAATCTATGCCGGAACCGAGGATTGAACCCCGGCCGCCAGCATAGAAGTCTGACACCTTACCCCTAGACCACCAGGTCACCGATATATTATAAGAAGTAAAGAAATATTTTGGTTTGCAGATGACAGGAAGGACAAGTGTACTGAAAATGGTTTTTCACAAATGTGTTTCCTTTCTCCTCTTCCATGACAATGAGAGCATATTTACTTATTTCTACTACATTAACATAGTTCATATATATATATATTTAGCTCAAACAAGTAGTGAGAGGAGGTTTAATATTTTTGTCCTAATCTGACCAGGAAATGGTTAAAAGTATGATAGGATAATTTTGGAAATAAAATAATATTACTGAATAAATTGAACCCAAAAAATATAATTGAAAGAGGAGTTTTTTTTTTGGTACCAATTTGAATTTTTCATCTACTCGGTGCAGTTCTGTTACGTTTCATATTTGAACACCTAATGGAATGTTTATGTACTTGTTTCAAACACACATTAACCTAATATACATTATTGTAGCGTAATTGAATGAGAATAATATCCATAATAAGGTAGTATTTATTTTTGTGGAATAGGAATAAAAATCAACGATTTATTGAGAACGATGCTTCTTTAACTGTCGTGTAAAATAAACTTATTTGTGTTTGAGAAAAAGTGTAATCAGTTAACTTAAACTCTCTAAGTTTAAGCCAGCCTATTAATAAAAATGGTTCTAGTCTAATAGTTCTGTGAACAGCAGACCTCCCTCCCTCCATGTTATTATTGTTACTACAGTCTTACTAGTAGTTCTGTGAACAGTAGACCTCGCTCTTCCTCCATGTTATTATTGTTACTACAGTCTTACTAGTAGCTCTGTGATTAGTAGAACTCGCTCTCCCTCCATGTTATTATTGTTACTACAGTCTTACTAGTAGCTCTGTGAACAGTAGACCTCGCTCTCCCTCCATGTTATTATTGTTACTACAGTCTTACTAGTAGCTCTGTGATTAGTAGAACTCGCTCTTCCTCCATGTTATTATTGTTACTACAGTCTTACTAGTAGTTCTGTGATTAGTAGAACTCGCTCTCCCTCCATGTTATTATTGTTACTACAGTCTTACTAGTAGTATCTTTGTGAACAGTAGACCTCGCTCTCCCTCCATGTTATTATTGTTACTACAGTCTTACTAGTAGTTCTGTGAACAGTAGACCTCCCTCCATGCTATTATCGTCACTACAGTCTTAACATGTCTCCCACGCACTCAATATTAGGAGACAGTCACAGTATTTTTCACGTGGATTCGTGGTGTCGACTGTGCTTAGTCCGACACCTTAGCTCAGTCGGTAACGTGTTTATCTACTTAGCTAATGGTCCCAGGGTTGATTCATGACATGGCCGAAAAATTTATCATTGATGGAATGTGGATATACCCTTTAATAGTGATGGGTTAGCGGCTGGGGGCTGGATGTTGTGTCTGTTCTATATTAAATTTGTCTATAAGCCGTGTAATGATATAATCAATCAGTACAAAAAGTTCACGTTTAATACCCCAAATAAATGAAATGAAAAATGATGCTGTTCTGAGTATTATTGTGCTTATATCGTGCTCCGTCATTTGACGAAGTCCCCTGTCTCACAAAATAAACACTAGGCGACTTCGGTTGTTTTATATTTTAAGTTTGTTTCCTTATAATAAATCATGCTCCGAGGATGGATTGTGGGAGTTTGTTTATATACTGCATATAATCACCAGCATTGGTGGGCATGTAGACCTAATATAATGTACACCTAGTACAGCCCTGTTTTACAGTGATGGGAAGGTTGAGATTCAAATCTATGTTTGGTGTACTAAGGATGGTTTTTACAAAAAATTTTATTCTCAATCTCTTTCCAGTATATATGTGAGTACATTTTCTCTATATTTTACCTTCCTCATTCATACTCAATTTAGTGTAGTTAAATGCGTGCAGATGGGCAATAAGACGTGGTTCAAAAAATATGAATAAAGCTTTTTGAGTTTACATTAATTTTTATCAATTTACAGGCCATTCTTGTAACAGAGTGATCAGGGTGGTCGATGTTCTATCCAATCCCGTGTCTAAATTGATTCATTATTTAGGTTTATCAAAAAACATACTATATATTGCATTGGAAAATTTACAACTAGATGCTTAGTTATAAATGTGCTGCATTATGCAAAGTTATTTTGATTTGTATGAGCTTGGCTTTAACTTGTTGAAGTACCCGGTGGTGCCCGGGAGAAATGTTTTAGTTTAATGGCAATGTATTGATGCTAACCGTAAGGTTAGTGTTTTAAGCCCTCTGCTGCCCAGGGAGTGACCTGGATTTTAATTAATTACAAAATCTAATCCAAGATTTAAAATTTCGGCTTTGAGATGCACATGTTTGTAGAATTTCATACCGTTGCCTGTGGTAGATATCGAGCAATGCTCAAGCCAGACATATAAACTCTTTATTTTATTGATACAAGAGATATAAGATATGTTAAAAGTGGCCAAGGCGTCCGAGGCCTTTAATTTACATTTTCCATTTTTATCATCGCCATATAGGTCGGGGTTTGACTCTAGGTAGGTCCACACGGAATATTGTCATCGCTGTCTTATAATCCTTTCTATTTACTATTGTGGGTACATTTATTATATGATAATCTCCTGCTTTCTACCATTTAAGATAACTTATTAGGAACCATTGTGTTGAAAGCTACATCTATAATAAACAAGAAAAAGAAAGCAGGACTCCAAAATTAAAACACATTGAGTAGGGTTTTAAAATTTAAATAAAGTTTTTTTTTCAACTATCATTGAACGCCCATGTCAGCGGCTGAAATGTAACATGTAGGCGCATCCTTTCTCGTGTCAGGAGAGAAAACGAGTCGAGAGGTCAGTTGGAGAGTTTCAGTTTGTCGTCTGAAACCTCGTCGTGATCATCACACGGGCGCTCCCACCACCACCTGGTGTATTCTCCCGGAACTTGGACAGCTGGACCGCCTCGATGGCTCAACCCAAAGGAAGGCCGTCACGTGTGCATAAGAATATTATCTCGTTTTTTTATTTTGTGCACTGCGTTTTACTATCTGTTCGCTCTATTTGCACATTTACATTAATGGATTTGTGATGAAGAAAATAGAATTCATGTGTTGATAGACAGTGGGAAAATAACTATGAAAAAACCTTCAGTAAACACGACTTGGAATCGAACACCAATCTCCCCTTCATAGGAAATCCAGTCTATTGTGAGAGTGACGCCTTAGACGATATACCTTAAACCAGTGTTACCAAACTTTTGCCAGTCGAGTCTCGGGCCCATGGACTGACTTACACACACTTCATTTAATTTGTAAGGCCTTACCTTGACTGATTCCATTATGGCCATTTCTTTTAAGTTACACCATAGTGGGACCAGGTAAGGTAAGACTTCTACTTTACGGAGTAAACTATGGGTACCTCTTCTATCTCCTCATAGAAAACCTTGTTCTTTTGCATTACGTAATACTACCCATTCGAGCTATAGGCATAATGTACTCATCGCTCAAATGTGCTAGGGATGGGTAAGGTAGAAATTAGAAGAAGTTTACCCACATTTGCATGGAGTGAGAGTGGCCAGTTATTTATGAAAAGCTATCCTCAGTACACTCGACTGGGATTCAATCCCTGATCTCCTGGTCATCGACATTCAGTATAATATGAGTGTGACACCAAACCAAAGCGGTCACTTGTAAATTAGGGGTGACGGCCAAGATAGTTTTTTTTTGTATAGGATATCTCTAAAATCCATTTGAAAAGTGTTTTCATGATCTAGTAAATGATGGTTATGGGGGAAATACTAACGAAAATAAAATGTATATTAGCATATTTTATATAAGTCATAACAATCAAAGAATAGTAAACGACTATATACATTGTTATATTAATTAAATAACTCTCAATATATATTTTCTAGATTAAGAAAATAATTCAGATACTAAACAAAGTCTAAATGATGGTCAGATAATTATAGTTACAAATGTCTCAACTGAATCTTCGTATTTTAGCTTGAAATATATGTAGAACAACAATTTGGGGCCATCCTTAAATTATGTAAGGCTTTTTCCCCACATGATTTTCAAACCCCCACTCACCTCCATTTAAGGGAGCGTAAGATTTTCTGTCACCCTCCCCCCACTATTATACGTAGTTTTTTTTTACAATTTGGCTAATTGTTATATATTATATTAAGCGTTTAATTATCTTTAGACATAAGGATTGGTAACAAAGCAAGTTATATTAAATTTTAGAATACTTACATTTCAGTAAAATTAGATATGACTCGTCATACGTAAATGAAATATAAGTGAAATTTTATAATTAATAATTATTTCTTTTATGGTATTTGTTTTAGATATGGTCTCAACATAAACATTAAAACAAACCTTAGGTAAGATGGATTCTGACACCCCTCTCGTAAGAAAATACTGATTCGCCAGTCCAAAAAAAAAACTTTTATTAAGGACGGTGCTTTTGGAGAATTACACATTTCAGTGCACTTGGTAGTGAGTGAGCTTCTATCTTACGTTTAGAGTATGGCATATTATCCGTTATTATTCTTCCGGACGTTTAAAGTGATGAGGAAGAGAATGCGAGAAAAGATCTGTATTTGTGCAGATTTTGTAGAAAAAAACATATTTAGTAAAAATAAACAAACATTAATTCAATATTATACATATAGTAATCTTGACAATTCTTGAATATTTGTTATAGTCATGGTAGCATCTAAACATAAACTTTTGATTGAAGAGAAAATAACTTGTTCAAATTCTGCTATTTCCATTATAAATATAAACGAAATTTTGCATCTATTATGTGTAGATAATTAAACTAAATTTTTCTAATAAAGGAATATTATATTTTTATGACCAGGGCCAGGATGTTGAAAACTTTATTTTTTTGTACATCTCAGACAATGTTCACTTATACATAAATTCTATTTATGATTCCCTGCTTGTAGTTGTTTTTAGTTAATATTTTGGTATATTTTTCATTTTGGATATCTAGGCAATATTTTATTACTTTTTGTAACTTTTAAGTCATTTATGTTGAATAAGTTTATTTATAAATATTATAGATATTTTATAGATGCATACAATACAATCGATCTTTTTTTTTTCGTCACAGTTGTCGGAATGAGAATATAATGTGTGCCATGAACTTTGTTTCCTTTTTGCTTGTATTTTTGGAAAACACACATTCCTGGTGAGACTGCAACTAGACTGGAAGGGTTGCATTGGGAAGGTGTAACTATTATTTATGAAACAGATATTAATTTGTAAATCAATAATACATTAAGCAGGATGCACGATTTTAGTTGTTAAATTCTTTTCATTCCAAATATATCTTTTATTTTCCATTTATAAAACACGTGTTTGATTTAGTTGTACGCTTTCGTTAAAAGTTTTTATTCGTAATTTAAGTATTTTTTTTGTTGTAAATTTTAACTACATTTTAGAATTTCTAGGTCAATTTCTAGGTGTTTTTAAAAATCAGTTTTAGATCCTCGAATTTTAGGCCCTTGCAATGACCAAACAATTTTCTTGATATAAAAACTGCTAATCTTTTCACCTTAACCATCTTTCCCATCCATCCCACCTTAAATGATCTTAAATAAACAGAGTAAAAAAAAACAGAGACACATAACGATCATGTTCAAAGCAAGCCGAAAGTGTTGAGATGTTAGAGAAGCATGGCATCTTCTGACTGAAGCATTAGCGAACGTTTCTCTCGGATAAGTGAAGAGGTTAATGAGTAAGACCCGAATGTGGCCCGATTTCAAATGTCCGATGACGGAGTTTTGGTCCAAAAGGTTCTAAGAGTCAATCTTGGCCTGAGCGCAGTATTTTATCTCAAGGTTGCTCACTCTAACAAGTAGTCCGCGTGGTGTCTTATGGGACATGGGGCCATTGTTTGCAATCGGTCGTCTGCCAACAACTAGAACCGTTTTGGTCAGATACCATCACGCAACTCATCTCTTTGTTTCATTTACTGTTCGTCGTTTCTTCTCTTTTAGCCATGATTTAGGAAACCACAGTTAAATCGAATTGATTGCGTCTATTGAAATAGCTTTATACTATGTTAAAGGTATAAAAGAGAGTTTTGAATCATTTTAAAATATTTTACGGGGGTAAGTAATTTGATCCCTATTGATTAACAAACGATTATCTTAAAATAAAGATTATTTTGGACCTTATTTAATATTGTAGTTACTATACAGAGTTAATAATATATTTATTGAAGATTTAATTATGGATTAGTAAAATATTAATAAATTAGTTTGAGTTGCTTTTATAACAATATAGTGTTTAAAGAAGTTTTACATTCATGTTTATTTTAAAACAAATGTTTGTTGGTACTAAGAGAACAAATAACCTCTAACGATTTTTTTAAATCAATTAAAGACTCTCTTATAAAAACTTAAAAAGCAAATTGCTATAGTAAAAAGTGAAGAGGCTAATCGATAAAAGTCCAAACTTTTAACTTTAGGGCTAATTTTATGAATCTTCGACCCCAATCACACCTACTAATTTATAGAGAAATCATCATAAACACACTATACAATTATAATCTATAACACTTATCATCATCCTTAGGTCATCAATCTTGCTATTGGTTTGTTGCAGCTACCAAGCTTTGCCTATCCTGGGCCAAATTTGTTATATTTTTGTACAAAATACTCATACCTGGGTTGGATTCAAACCCCGAACTCTCGATAACCAGCAATCTAGACTGGATTAACTTGTTAGTTCAAGCGTGTGCTCGCCGGTGCGGGTATCACATTCACGAGCCCTCATTTATACTGAATATAATGTATAGCTGTAGGCCTCGATTATGTCGCGTCAGAATACTATAGTAAACCCTTTTGAAAGACTGAGTCGAGCTACTGTGGTGTTCCATCTTGGTTCATACATTCAATGACTTACGCATATTATAAATACTTTAACGGTGACCTGGCGGTCTAGGGGTAAAGTGTAAGACTTCTGTGTTGGCGGCCGGGGTTCAATCCTCGGTCCCGGCACAGATTTATCTGATTACCAAACCCTTCCTTCACCTCTACAATCACCCTACCATTACACATTAGCGTAAGTGCGTATAACCCGAATGGGTAGTAAGACGCGGTGCTAATAATAATAATTATAAATACTCTAACAATACGATATCAAACTACAAAACAAGATGTACTGTACGTACATTTGCATAAGTTTAATTTACTATATTTAAACTCTAATGGTTATTAAAGACTCAACACAAAGCGGTGTTGGTTGTATTTAGCCGCAAAGGAAAAGGATATATATGTTACACTCAGATAGTGAGACTACCTACTTCATGAATTTGGCAAATCCATGTCTTTTCTGGGAATTGGCTTCTTCGTTTGGCCATTTGACGAGATATAGGCTTTCCCAATTCATGAACTGGAACTCATTGTACCATCTACTACTAGTTTAATTGAAATTCATTATAAGATATTATCGTAAATTAACCTTACCTAACCTAACAAAACCAAACCTTCCATTCTAAACCCTTTGAAAGTTAAATTAACTTAAAGACTAAACCTGTTATTCGCTTGTCTATTTCACGGACCAAGAAAAAACGCGTTCATTTCCTGAATTGTGTAAAGATTGGAGCTGCCCATTTCGTGAATTAACCTGGTTTTGAACTGGGCAGCACAAGCACTGCCACAATTCATGAACTAGACTATTTTTTGCCCAGTTCGTGAAATGGTCAGGAGGGGAAGCCAATTAATGTAATGGGCAGAAACTTTCCCAATCCATGAACTGAGCAGATTTACGAATGTGGTGTAACCTATACACTACCATTTTCCTGAAGATGTTACGTGTAAGACGCCTACGGCCCGTAGGTATTTTTAAGCCAAATCAAATCTCCAACCTTCCAGTAAAAATAAGGATTACAAATCAATACCCCCACTCTAACTGGTGATAGCGTGTTGGACTCAGAATTGAAAGGTCAAGGTTCAATCCCTAGCTCTATGTAGTTTAATGCACTGAATTTTTTTAAAATGAATATATGAATTTTAGTTACTCAAGTAAAGTTAAGTCAAACCTGTAAATTTAATAATCGTAATTAAAATAAACTAGAAAATTCTAGCGCAAATTGTTCAATACTTTGATAAAAATAGATACAATTTTATTTTATATGTTAAAGACTTGGTCTAGACTTAAGAATTATTTTTTTTCTCAAATGAATAAAACACAAAGAGACGGTTCCTGAGATGCGTTTGGGTAAGGAGGGGGTCCGGAGTGGGCTGGGAGGATTTTTCCGGGTAAGGTCTTAGGACATAATCCCCAACCGAAGATGGGCCCTTTATTTCAAGGGGTTCCAATGATTAATCTTGGGTTGCGGGGTGGAAGGGGTTCCCTTTTTTGGGCTTCCGGTAAAAATGGTTGTAATTTTAATAGCGGTTGGGAGGTCGTTTTATAACTATAGAAGGGTTATTGTAACTCGGAGAAGGTTCTTCAATTATTTATTTACTCATGTTTCTTAATCTTGTGACTATTATAAACATTTGTGTTGTTAAGGTGAGTTAGCCATCTTGAAACAATTATTAACACCCGCATAATAACTCGTATCGGTGGCTACATGATGCATTTTTATTTATTTGCTGTATTTAACGTGCTCTTTCTGAACTGACTGATTATATCAGCACATGACTTATAAACTAACTTAAATCAAGAACAGACACAACATCCAGCCCCCATCCGTTGATCCATCACTGTGAAATGGTAAACACACATTTCACCAATGATACTTTTTTGGCCATGCCAGGAATCGAACATGGGGACCTTAACTCAGTAGACAGACACATTACCGACTGCATATGGTGTAAAGCGTCATTCTTGCAATATATTAGAATGCTAATGGCTGAGAGATCTGGGTTTGATCCCTGTCGGGTGTAGGGAGGGTTGTTTTTCCTAGATAATTATCCGCTCTCCCCCTACGCAAACGTGGGTACACTTCCTTTAAATTCAACCTTACTCACTCCTAACATATTAGCGTAAATATTAGGCCTACATATGCTTTCCCAAATGGGAGTGTATATATATATATATATATTTATTTATTTATTTATTTTAAACGATTAAAATTAAATTTCATTATATCAACAGTTTGTGGTTAATCCTGAGTCTACTTATTTTGCTCTATTAATGGTCTAGATTATCTGCATTTAATTTTAATACCGAGATATGAATTTAGTCGTTAGAATTTTTAAAATAATGTGTACTCTATTTCCGTGAAGGGATAGTGGGAAACCATTTAGGAGAAATCACCGTCCCTTCACCTGATTGTTATTTGAAACAATACTTCCTCGTTGCCGGTAAACTTGGACTAAAATATTCCGATGCCTCAGTCCAAGTATCCACAGGTGCGAATACGAATCTACTGTTCATTCCATTCCTTGAACATTTTATTATCTGTAAACTAGACATATTTCTAATTTATGTTAAATAATACATTATTTTCTTTACAAAACTTGATATGAATAAAACAAAAATTGAATTCCTTATCTATGTTTTTTGGCCCATCAAACATTTTATTTAAAATAAGCTCAATACTAAGATTTTAGCGAAACATTTTGTGAACGAGAGGGGCAGGGGAGGGGGCACGTGTATAGTAAAGTTAAATTCAAACACAAAAATGTTTTTGGCTCCAAAATTATATATAATTCTAAGAGCTCCTTAATAATTGCACACCACTTCGATGGCCGCTTGGTCAAACGCGCCACTCTCGTGTTTGAATAGACTGCTAACGATGTGGAGATCAGAGTTCGATTCTTGTAAGGTGCACTGAAACGATTTTTTTATAAATGTTTTTCCATTCTCCATTCACGCAATTGAAGGTGCACTTCCTCTAAATTAATCCTTCTCAATCTCTGACACATAAGTGCAATTAGTACATAGGCGTATAGCCTGAACAGATAGTAAGACGGAGTGCTAAAAAAATAATCATTTTACACTCCGTTTACTCTGAAAGATATCAGTATTAATTTGAAGTGTTAATATGTGGCCCTATTTTTAAGGTACGCTATGGTGTAATCTGACAAGGTAAGGTTTTAAGCGACGTGTTCATAATTTATTTTAGTTCTATTTTAGTGCACGAATACAAAATATGAAACAAAATCTTGAGTGCTTATCTGGAATCTAAGGTGTAAGTAAGCTGTAGCACCATCTTGTTTTACATGTTAGAAAACGACGTAGTACCATATGATGTTGATTTTACGAAGCTAGACGCAATAATATGTGAAGATAAAGTTCATCCCAAATACTGTTTGTAATAACGATTTTTTTATTCCGATTTCATTTATAGTTGAATCACAAGATTTAGAATCTCATTCAAATGTTACTGACACGAAAGATCAAATATGGTCTTAGCATGACCGAAATTATAAAGGATTGGAGTGTTAAGCTTTTGCTGTTACCTTTTATAAATCTATATAAATAAAGTATTTGAACCAGGGCCAGCGAAAAGGTTTCATGCACTCTAGACAAGACTTAATATTTGGGCCCCAGCTTTATTCTGTATTATAAAAACCGCACCCTCTGCGTGACTCAAATTAATAATCATAGGTTGACGAAGTACCCGAAAAAAATAATAAATAAAAGATAAATAAATACAAAAACAAAAGACACTCCCCTACCTCCACATTTCTGCCTTAATCAATGCATGCAAAAATTATCCATATTATCTTACTTGTCTCCTTATATTTTGGGAAGCCTTTAATTAAATATCAAAGTGATTAGTCAAAAAACCTACCCCAAATATCATTCATTAAACCATGAAAGTTATTATGGTTAATAATTCTGTTTATTTTAAATATTTCTCAAAATTGGATAAAATGTATACGCTATTATTTATTTAGAAATAACTATAAAGGTATTTAATTTAAATAATTATATTTTGAGATACTAAAGAAATACATTTTCTAGGAATGCGCCCCTGGTACCTGTGCTCACTGGGAAATCTCCTAGTCTAGTTGTCAGAACCTCTAATTAACCTTATCAATAGATATTATTACTGAAAGATAGGCCTACAAATGTTTAAAAGTAAAATCTAATCAAAATATTTTAGGTAAGCCCCTTTCTACTAATCATTTAGTTGTTTTCAGCAACATAAATACTACAAAAATAAATTTAACTGCCAACTAAAATCATTACAGTCAGTGTATCTATAATAGCGTTCTGGTAAAAAAATAAGCTTAATAAATCTTACTTTAATATTGTTCTAATTTCATAGGTATTAATAGGCCTACTACTTGTGAACATTGACAGTTGCAGAATATATTTATTAATGCATAAATATATTAACATTGTTTTAGTAACTTTTATAACAATCAAAAAATTATATCCTCTCTAAAGCGGTCTGTACAAGTGTAATCTTAGAGCTGAAAATATACCAAAAAATGCTTGAGCCTTGTTGTCAACCCTTTTTAGACAATAAATTATTTTAGTTTGCCCTAGTACATAATTTTAAGAGTAATACCATCTTGCTCCCGAAAGATGAATATATAAGTCAATGCGTTATAAATGTGCAGTTGACCTCGGTGGTCATGTGATATAGTGATAACCACATGTGTTCACGTGTTCATACCTGGGAGAGGTCAACGAATTTTGACTGAGTGATAAAAATCCGTAACACAACATCCTTTGGATGGGGAAGTAAAGCCGTCGGTCTCAAGTAGATTTAGGCATGTAAAAGAACCCCGAAAGGCATGATATTAGATGTATTTTCCGGCAAAATGTGTAGGTATTTTCTCACTCACTAATATAAATTCAGTGCGGAAGGCAACGGGAAACCACCACACTTATTCACGACTTCCTTAGTATATGTGCTTTCTCCCAGATGGAGTGGGCGGGTGGCGCTAACCTGACAAAGGAAGGGGACGAGAAAGCACGTCAAACCAACCTTCAGGTCGCAAACTCTCAACAGCATAAATGTATCTGTATTATTAACCCAAATGTAATTTAAATTGAAAAATACTATTTTTTCCACTTTATAGTTTGGCTAATCAATTTTTGTATTAGCTTGTATTTTGTATTATTTATATTATTGAGATAAGTGAAACTTATACATCCTTTCACTTTGATTTCCTGGATATTCTTTTTCCAAAAGTTATATTTAAATTATTTTGTTCAATCATTAAAGATTCTTTTCGGGTATTTTTCTACCCTCGTTTTACACCCCTCCTGGCTATAGACATCTCATTATAATAATTGAATAGGAAAATAAAATCGTAGAATTTAAAGATATACCACCCAAATATGGGTAATATACAGTGGGATACTATTTAGAACCTATTTCATTTAGTGGTAATAGCAGCGATTCATAGTGATACAGTTTCAATAATCGTGTTTCCACGAACGTGTATTGCTAGAGCTACATTGCTACTGACACGCATAGTCGGCTTTACTAGTGACTAGTCGCGTGATATATAGCAGCGTGACCAGTATCTATACATTGTTTACAATGATCGTGTTTCAAGAGCATCCTAAATACGCACCACTCTTTAGAAAGAGAACCACAATAAGCTAATGGTTACATGATGTTATATTGTATTTAATAACATCAAGCTAGATATATTTTGATAGCTTTAATGTGGAAATATTTATTGGTTAGATAGTTTCTGATTCCAGATAGATTTCGTTAAATAATTTATATTATTATCCTACTTTTAATCTCGTATGCATAGAGATTGACGATAATGAGTTCATTCTCATCCTTTCATACGCGCACACAAACACACACACATATATGCATATATATATATAAAGCTCTGGCACATGCATATGCAATGTGTTCACAGATTAAATGGCCACACTTTGTGGGTTTTTTGATCTCCTAATACTTACCAATGTCCTCAAGAGATTAGCCCACTCCTGCTTAATTTAAAGCAATCTGCAAACAAATTAACCAAAATTTTCATTTATAATTGTATTTATTTTATGTATTTATTCTTTAGATTCTAAACAAATAAGGCTAGGATTGTGAAACTGAGCGCTCATTAATTATACATTTTTTTGTGAGCCTGACACCTTTGACTGCTTGACCACTATTTCAATTCACACTAAAATAAAATAAAATCTTTTACTTGGCATTGATTTACATGCCTGAAGAAATATTTGGATGTGCATCTCGGATTGATGTCCTCACCATTGCATTATATTGTTAGTTTTATGCCTTAAATCACTTGAAGAAATATATAGATGCCTCCAAAACGAGAAAACGTAGAAAGGGAATATCTAAGCATATGTACTCAGGGAAACTTAAGAATATGACACAGGTATTTATTTGAACTTCATTATAGTTCTCGGCTTACAACTATAACTGCGTGACTACTGCCACGGGTATCTCCAAAACAAAACAAAAAATTAGCAAGCTAGAATACGGAATACGTCTGCGTACTCAAATAAACCTGAGGGTGTGCTCCCCTTCTGGGTGATTTTCTTTTACTATTGTAGCCGATAAACATTCCTCAACTCTGGATTTATTGGACTCGGTTTTTGGGAACATCCAGATACAACGAACCTAATTACTTTGTTACAATCCACATAGATGTCAAATTATGTTAGAAATTGTATTTATTATGAACTATAAACTCAAGTTTTAGTGAACCTAAAAACTAAAACGCCCAAGCATAAAATATGTCACAAGGCGAGTTTTCGCGATTGACTTGGTTACGTCTTTGTATCAAGTGTTTTCGACCAAGTGGTTCTGACCAAGTTGGAGTGCGAAAACGATATTGAGCTGTTTTTCTTAAACAAAAATTGCGGCTGGGGTGGAGTAGATCTAATAGCTGGTAGGTGAATTTATGTAATACTACTACATATACTGCAAATCGACGGAAAATTAGATTTTTAATTTAATTCTTATTTAAATTGGTGCTTATTTTGACTAGTCCTGATATTTACACAACATGTCAAGCTGAACATATCTTCCCAAAAATAACCTTAGGAAAACATGAGGTACGTATGTAACATTAAATAGGCCTAGATCATAGAGTAATATTTCCTAACCATAACTAAATGGTTTTTAAGTACCTACTTACTGTAATGTGTTTCTAGCTAATAATTGTTGTCCATTTTAAATTACAAAAACTTAAAATCCATTGACTACGAAGTTCTATTCGTTTAAAATCTAAAATAAGTAGTAATGCTATTTTGAAATTGGCGCACAAATTCTCGGCTCATTGGTCGTAGCCATACTCTTTTGTCTGGTCAAAGAAAACGTTACCAAACCGAGCTTTGGTATCATCTTGGTCATAAACATTTCATTAACATCGATATCAGCGTATAACCCGAACGGGTAGTAAGACGCGGTGCTAAATATTATTATTTAAAATCAATATCAGGTCAACCATGAATACGTTCTGGTCGTAAACATCGATACCAGATCAACCGCTAAAACTCACCTATTTTAACGATGAAGCTCTTTGAAAGAAACCCTTTATTGGTGTTTGAAGAAACTATTTCTCTCCCAGATTATTATTTTGGTAGCACATAGAGTAACTGAAATTGTGTAATGGGAAGGGGATGAAAGGCTGATTGCAGACAGTCACTAGATAATACCCTGCAGGCTTAGCTTCATACTGTGGTTGCAGCAAGTAGGCCTAATGAGATAAGTTAGTTCACTGCCGCTTCTTTTTGCCGAAAAAGCATGAAGGAGTGTGGCAATAGCCATTATTTAGAACTGCATCCGGAACTTTGGTTTAGCTACCGGTTGCATGACATTTGATGCAGAGGGTGAAATGTCACTCAAGGACATCAATGACAATGATTTTTAAATTAAAACCCCTATCGATACGGACTATTAAGTATTTTTGTTTGTTTTTAGCACCGTGTCTTACTGCCTGTTTTGCCTATACGTATATATATTTACGTTAATGTGTTAGGAATGAGGGTGGTTTTATAAATAGTAGGTGTACCTACATTTGCATGGAGGGAATGTAGAAAACCATTAAGGGGAAAAAAAACGAACACCCGACTCGTATACAAACCCTAATCTCCCCGTCATCAGCTGTCCAATCTATTGCGAGTGTGTCGTCTTAGACCATTCAGCCACCGAAGCCGGGATAACTATGAAATTGTAACGAAATAAATCTCACCAGAGGAACCCACCCACCATTTAGGCTGTGAAAGGTAGTTCCAGCATGGAAACAAGAGAGATTGAAGATGACTAATACGAGAGTCAAAAAAGTTTCCCGACGTTGAAAGAACTGTTGGAGGATTTCAAGACTGTTCTGAGGTTTATTGAATGTGTGTGTATTGTGAATTTGAGTGTGGATAAAACGCGGAGTCTTGAGAAGGATACAATGAAAATATTAATATAAAAGGTTTACAACACATAACCGACTATTTTTAATGTTAATGATACTTTGTTTGTCCCTACCCCTTTCACTTAAGGTTTAGGTGAAACACGCTTTGGTTTTAGTGAACTTCGCACATGTGAAACATATATATATATATATGTCTATATTGGTTCACTGTAAGCGGAGTTGACTGCATATTAAGATCTTGACGCCTTAAACACAATGAGCTCCAGCGTGTTTAATTAAAAATCGAAGAAAAAGAGAAAGGTGTCACTTTTTCAAGGTATGCCAAGTTGTGAACTTCGGCCGTATTTAAAACTCAAATATGTCGAACTTAATGCCGTATATCGCATGACCACTGGGAAGTGCATTTTTAAACTTAACCAAAACCCACCTCTGTGGTACTAGTTTCACGTTGAACTAGACTGCCGAAGACGGGGAAATTAAAATTCGAATATCGGTCGCGTGAACCGGGGGTGGTTTTTCCTAAATGGTGTTACACTCTCCCTCCACACAAATTTGGGTTCACTTCCTCTAAATTAAACTTTCCCAATTCCTAACAGGAAGTAAGCCGTGGTGCAAAGTATTATATTAAGTATTGTTATAGGCGTTATAACTCCAAAATCAAGATAAATAGAAAACTTAAATCATGCTAATATACATGCAATGTTGCCTGTCTGTTTGTAAGTCACACCCAAACCACTGTATAATTTTAATAGACATGGGAAATTAAAAAAAATGCTATCAATATAGTAGGATCACTCCAAATTCCCCAATATAAATTAAATATTTGAAAACTCTAAGTAGTGAAATGGGGACCTTCTATATTTCCGAAACATGTATAAAACTACTTCCCTCCGTGATATAAGATTTAAATTTGTCAGGCAGGCATAAGAGCCACTCCAAAGAGTTTGTTTTTCTGTCATGTCATGTCATGTCTGTCATGAGCATTGTCTAACAACCGCACCTAAAGGTTGATGCATGAATATGTGCACCTCAAATCCGTAATATTTAAATTTGGATTATATATTTTATTTTATTACAATCATTAAACTAAAAACTTTTATCTCTGGCAACGCCGAGTACATCAGCTAGTATGTATAGGTTGATTTTGGTAGGAAGAACAGTAGAAGTTAGTTACTAAAGTTACTAAAACAATGTTAATATATTCATACATCAAGTCGTGTTATCTGCAGTTGTGCCTTTTGATAGATATTATCAATACCTACAAAATAATACCAATAAAATAGTAAAATGTTATCAATATTGGTCGCCAATAAATAAATTTGAATTTTCCCTATTGTTCTTCCAACCAAAATCAAGGTATAGTATACCCGGCTGGAATTCAAACCTATAACTCCCTATCACCACCAAACCTAACTAAAGTATCCTGACATTACCTTAGTCTACATGCTTATTTTCATAACATCTTGCAATCAATAGTTTTCTTTTTTTAGCACCGCGTCTTACTAACCATTCGGGTTATTCGCATATATGCTAATACGCTAATGGTTTTAAAGAAAAAGAAGGTTATGTAAACAGGAAGTGTACACACATTTGTATGGAGAGAGGCTGGAAAACTATTTTGGAAAAACCACTGCCCGAGATTCAAACCTCTAGCTCCCCGTCATCGGCAGTCTATACTACTGCAAGAGTAGCACCTTAGACCATGCGGCCACTGAAGTTGGTATCACTCTATTATAGGTGCCTTTTACTCATAACAATAACGAGGATAAGATAATGAATGTTTATATTCTATCATTATGTTTAATGCTAATATCCAAAATATTAAATAGAAAATATTGCAGCTCAATCTCTTTTACTACATATTGACAACGCAGATAATCTTAAACAAAGTGAATTGTTCAATATGTATTAGTTATATTTCTGATTTAATAAATAATATAATTGCATTTATATTTACTATTTGCATTGAGAAATATTTCAAATAGTTTGGGCACTTACACTAAATTTGTTATGTACTTCGGAATGATTTTATTAATATGTAGTTTAATTAAAAGTTAAATTAACCTTATAAGAATTAACAGTGAAATATATAATCTTATTAAAATAATTGTGAAATACCTTCCCACTTCTCGCTATATAATATAATTACTACATTTAGGAAGTTGGCTTTAATAAAAAAAAATCTTGTCTTTTAGATGAATCAAATTGTTTATATCTTTACAACCTAAGGTGGGAATGAAAATACGCATTCAATAATCATACGGTTAATACTAACGCTCCGGTATTCCTTTATCAAATACTTATCACGTCTACATTAAGAGGCCTACAGAAAAATCATTCATCTCAATATTTTCTTGGTTAAATAAGAACTTGATTTTAAAATCCACTTTAAAGATATCACATTATTTATAGAGTAAAAACGCCTTTGATACTCCTTTTGAAAAGTCGATTGGTGGTTGCGTTAGCATCGTGTTGGACTGGATTGCCGGTGATGGGAAGACCAGGGTTCTAATCCCGGTCAGGTGTGCTGAGGCTGTATTTTCCTTAAACGGTTTCCAAGCCTCCCTTCTTGAAAATGTGGGTATATTTCCCACAAAATGCTACCTTTTTTTTATCCTTATTCCACTAGCGTAGCTAAAGTTTGCGTATAATCCGAACAGGTAGCAAATTAATACAAAACACTTTGAAAATACTAAAAAACAATTTCAACATCTAATGCTAAGTTTAATCCAAACCTTGAGAGTACTACTTAAACGTAACAAACTGAATACGAGGGGAAAGTCGCCGAAGAGAAGGTAGGCCTGTACTTTGCGGCTACGCCGTTCTCCACGTCACACAAACACCGCTGTCGGTTAAGTTCACACAAAATATACCTCTGCGGTTTCTATCTTTATTTCTTTCGTGACCAGAATTCAAGGACCAAACCGCAAAACATTCCTTTACCCACCATAACTCGGTGTCCATGCGAACGCTCAGGAAAGAACGGTAGTTATAAACAATACTACGCTGACACAAGGCTATTTTTTTNCCCCCCCCCTCTTTTTTATAGTGACAATACTATTGTGATAGGGAGATAGGGGGCCTATGGAGGAGATTTTATTCTTATATCTTACATCTTGAATTAATAAACAAATAGAAATTGTACAAACAATCATATTATCAGCCTGTCTGGGCGCTATATGTTTTAATGTTATTATTTTTATAAATGTTCTATGTCGGTCTACGATCGAGAGCCCTTTGGGGGCTGGTGTTCGTTATGTGTATCTTCTATGTGCTACAAGCAAATATCTGTAAACTGTGTTATAACCCAATAAATCCAAACAAACAAACATGTATTTTATAGGGATGGACATCGAATAAAAAAACATCAATATATACATCGTGATGTGAATAAACATGGTCTACAAAACATGAATGCAATAAAACCAAGAACATCTCTGATTAAACTAAATAATTGACGTAAATTAAATAGATTTTTAGTATATTAATCTAAAAATTTGAAATAGTTTCAAACAAATTGTTTCCGTAAATACAAATCTTAAATAAATGGTACGGACACAATCACACAAGCTTTCTAATATTGTGTATAATGGCTTCAAAGATGGTTAAAAAAATATGTTTTGAGTAAATTACCCTTAATTTAAGTATGCTTTCCTCATAAAACATACACATCATCTTGTTAATCACATTATTCACTCTTTGTATATACATTTTAAACTAAATTGTGCAAATATATATTAAAACAATTAGTTGTTAGCTACCGTAAAGTTATTAGTTTGTTATAAAAATAGAAATGTATTCTTATTTATCATGAAAAACTAATATCAGCTTCTCATATTGAATTTACTCTTCAATGTAAATTTCCAAAAAATTCAAAATTTCTATAATTTGTCGTAAATAAACTAAATTAAATTAAATTTATTTTAGATAAATAATGATAAATTATCATTGATGATGTAAAATTGTCCCCCGATACCAATTTTGTACCAAATCGTTAAAATATTTTCATTTATTTTTACAAAAATTAGTCATTATATAACTATTATTAGATTATTTTTTAAGAAATACCACATCAATACAAATATTTGTAACACAAGAACTTAACAGATACTCATTTACAATCAACTCACTAAATAACTTTTTTTTAAATAATACGAATTCCCCCGCCTACACCCCCGCCCCCCAAAACGCAAGTATATAGCTTTATTTGTCATACTCATGCCAAACACTCCTCACATATACTTTCTAAGCAAAAGTGTTATAGCCATTTTCAAAATGATTAAAATTTGTTTTAAACATTCATTAGTAAACAATCCTATATCATATTTCTGCCCAAAATAGAGTATACGGGGCTATTTGTCATGTCAAACACTCCTAAGATTCAAACTTTGAAACAAATCGTTAGGCCATTTTAATAATCTTTCCAACTTTTAAGAGAGCGGTCTTCAGTAAACTACCCTTGGATGAGTTTTTACTTCAAAAACAAATATACGGTGTTATTTTCATGCCAAACATTACCAACATACCTATTTGAAGCAAAATCGTTATGGTCATTTAAAAAAATAAACTACTCAACAATGATATTCTACCCCAAAAACAGGTAAACACTGCTATTTTTCATTTCAAACATTCCCATGATACCCATTTGGAATCAAATCTTTAGAGCCATTTGTAAAATATTACATGTTTTTGAAAAATCATTCATCAGTTAACTACGCTTAAATGAGTTTTCACCCCAAAAACAAGTATACAGTGTTATTTTGTTATACCACATAGACTCCAGATATACATTTTGAACAAAATCGTTAGAGTGGTTTTTGAAATATTTGAATTCAAGAAAAATTCTCATCAGCAAACTACCCTTCATCAAATTTTTGCCCAAAAACCAACTATACAAAGCTATTTTTCATATCAAACAAATTCTAGATATACATTGAAAAAAAAATCGTTAGAGCCATTTTCGAAATATTTGGAATTAAAAAAAATACATCAGTAAACTACCCTTAATCAGGGCCAAGGTCAAATTTTTTTAAAAAAATCCCTGTAAAATCTAAATCTAATCTAATTCCATGGCCAGGAAGAGACAGACAGACAGACATGGGCACAGACAGAATGGTTAAATCCACATTTTTGGTTCATTTAAACAAAAAAAGGTAATACTTTTTCATAAGCTTGAGATCAATTTTTTCAATACTTTTCAAAACAATACTTTCTCTTTCTATGAGAAAGTAAAAAATACTGACTGTAATATTAACCAAGTAATTCATAGTTTTCAGTTAATTTATTAAAGCCAACACAATATGTCGTAAACTGATTATGTATTTAAATAGTATATATATGTATATGTGCAATAAATCAATAGGTGTTTGCATATCATGATATCACTACAAAACATCAATTTTTCAAAATCACCGACCAGCAAACATCGATGACGCAATCATAAATTCATCCATCTACTTCGATGGCAAAAAAATTGAACATCGAACCTTCAACATAGATGTTTTGAAAACATTGATGTCCGATGTCCATTCCTAGTATTTTCAGTGAAAGTATGATAGAGTGAGTGTAATATTCTTTTGGTGGACCAATACAGTAAACCCTGTAGTTTAAATTCATTGATGTACTGCAGTGCGCTCTTGTAGCAAGTGCGGGTGTCCTAACGCTTGAAGATTTATATAGTTTTTTAAACACTGCGTCTTACTAACTGTATAGGTTATACACTTATATACTGATTAAACTAGTGGTCTTATGGGTGAGGAAGGTTCTATTTATAGGAAGTGCACCCTTATTTGTGTTAAGAGAGAGTGGAAAATCATTTTAGAAATACACTTTCAGTGTACCTGACCAAAATTCGACTCTTGATTTCCCGTCATCAGCAGTTAAGTCCACTAAGAGAGTAGCGTCTTAGACCATGAGAACATTGAAATGAGTCAAATGTTATTATAAATGTTCTAATTCCCTTTTTACGTTAGTTTGGATGTATTCTCATTAAGTTACCCCTTTCCCTTAGATACTGCCATCAATAACCGTTGTTTAGTGATCAAATTAAACAACACTAATTATTATAAATGTGTTAACATGTTTCACACAATAATTTTGCATAGACAATTGGCTTTGTATATCATTATTGTCACATTTCAATTATGAATGCTACATGAGTTGATAAACCTAAATATAACACATATGTTGAAATGTCTAAAGAGAGTGCTTAAAGTTAGAATTTAAAATGTTGGTTTTAACGGATTTTAACTGCTACATAAATACATAATAATAGACAAATTAACCAAAAATGTACTGGATTTTATACAGTTGAGAGCTATTAAGAAATAACATAACAATTTAGCTTTTTTATGGTTCTCAAAGCAGGGTATTATTTAGTCAACTACGTTTATAAATGTCTGATCACCATCTAAATTGTTCACCATATGTACAATATGAACATTCAGTTGAAATCTAGAATAAATATTTGAAATAAATATATATATATATATACACAGTGAATTTTCCCAAAGATTTTGATTGGATTTCGAGAAAATTTTGTTCACAAATGTGGAGTGTAAATGGAAAACGCTGAAAGTGCCATAAGAGTGAAAATTTATTTTTCTATTGAAAAGTGTAGTATGTCCCATCGCCAATAACGCGGAGAAAGCTGAATGTGCGCTAGGAACCAAATATAGTTCCTACAGCTTCTGATATATTTCGCAATCGCTGTAACAGCTTGTTGAAGTTTCGTGGTAAGCGATGAATGTGCCAGCCAGCATCAGATTTGAGGTAGCCATGTTTCCTTTGTTTGTTCAGTCTAAGATCTAGGTTGTGTGCGTCAGCATTGCACTCGCTGTGTAGTCGGTTGTATTACGCATTGTGTTAATTTTTCTGCGTCGTGTTTTATGATATAAATTTAAAGATATGTCTGAGGACCATCACGAAACAAATAAATCTATAATAAATAAAAAGAAAATTGCTAGGCAAGAAGCAAAACCATGCACAACCACCAGTGGAAAGCACGTTTCATGAAAGGTTCCAGCACCAAGAAACGTGAGTTGCAAACGTCATTATTCTCGTAAAAATCTTTCACCTGAACATAAAGAATATCTTTTTATGGACCTGTATGAATTGTCAGAAGAACAGCAAGGTACCTATTTGTTAAATTGGTTTCAAATAGTGAACATTGGCAGGAGGCGACATGGCGCGTATGAAGATGCTAAAGATAGTAGGCAGCAAGTTACAATAAATTACATCGTACCTTATGGACAAGGTAAGAATGTCGAGATTTGCAGTAAGACATTTAAAGAGATTGTTAGCATCACCCCAACAAAATTACAAACATTGCAAGAGACGAAGAAAGATGGGTGTCTTGTTTATGAATCTGGAATAGGTAAAAGTCCTGGCTCCAACTAGCATAAAAAGAAGTTCACAGAATATGACAGAAATAATGTTAGAACTCATATAAACGCTTTCCCCCATCACAAAAGCCATTATGGAAGAAACAAAAGTTCCAGGGACTACCAAAGTTTCTATTTGAATGTTCATCGCATGTACAGTGCATTCAAAAATTGGTATCCTAATAGCACTGTTTCATATCGATATTAAAGTCAGGTTTTTGCCAAGGACTTTCCAAAATTAAAATTTACTTCTCCAGTCATTGACTCATGTCAAAAGTGTGACAAATATCATGTAAAATTATCAGCTGCATCCAGGTAAAAAGAGAAAACTGAAGCAATATTCAATTTAGAGTTCCATCAACGAAAGGCTGAAAAGGCTAAAAGTATCATGAAGTTGGATTTTATTGCCTCTCAACTTCCAGCAAGCAAAACAACATTCTTCTGTATGGACTTACAGCAAATGATGTTTGTTTCGATGTTGACTCACAGTACCATGTTCTCTTCCCGTCAGTTGTCAATGTATAATTTGTGCACTCACATTGCAGATGACCGTACTAGTTACATGTGTATGTGGCATGAGGTAATTTCAGGGTGGGAAGGAAACGAAATTGCACCAAGTTTCTTTAAGGTATGGTAATGAATGACCTCAGGACTCATAACCAAGTAAAGGCTCATTGTTTGGTGCAACAACTGCGCTGAATAAAATAAGAATATTTTATTATTTATTTGGTTTCAAAGGGAGTTTTTGAATCTATTGAGCTTAAGTATCTTCTCAGTGGTCATAGCTTTATGTCATGTGACCATGACTTTAGCATAATTGAAAAACGCTGAAGGAAGTGTCAAACTTTGTTTCATGAAGAACTGAAATATGTGGTAGAATCAGCAAGAGTGAAAAACCCTTTCAAATTAGTTTCTATGGAACAAAATGACTTCGTTGATTTTTCTTCTGTAGCCAATGAATCCATCTACACAAGCAAACTGAAAATCAGTAAGGTATTTCACATCAAGATCTCTTCATCAAAGCCACATTGGGTCAAGGTTGCTACCAATTTTGGCCTCAATCCTGAATGGATACGAGTTAATGTATTGAGAAAAAATAAACAACTACAGCTACTTCCTGAAGAAAACAGCCTCCCTCGTGTTAGGTATGCAAAAAAAAAAAGTTTTGAGAAAATAAAAAATATCAGAGCCATGTATGAGTTCCTTTAACCCTCATATAGGTCATTCTACGAAGATATTTTCAGAGATGAAGAAGAAGAGAAAGAAGTAGAAAAAGAAGAAGAAATAAAATAAAACTGTGGGCAGGGATAAAACAGAAACAACTAAATAGAACGCTAGCTGCAAGAAATAACGATAATGTGTTTAAATAATGTTTTCTCTTTTAATCGTGCGTGTATACTGATATATTTTTTTTAAACCGTTCATATAATTTTGTATCAAACATTTATTATGTGATTTGAATCTTCCTTTACCTTTTTACTGCTAACCATATTAGCTCATTCCAAAAAATTGTGTTCAATATATGTGTGTGTGCTTAGTTCTAGTTATACCAATAATCAAAATTATATTATGATACCTAAATTCACCCTGTAACTTTCATCAGTTTCTTATGTTAAAGAAGGTACATTCATCGTTGTCTGCGTATATACTTATAAACATTTTAAAACTAAAAACCAGCTCCAGTAAATAATTAAAAACTGTATTTTAATCAGAAATATTTTTTTTTGTGTATTTATTATTATTAGTATTAGCACCGCGTCTTACTACCCTTTCGGGTTATACGCACTTACGCTAATGTGTAATGGTAGGGTGATTGTGAGATGAAATGGAGGACCTACAGTTTAACGTGGAATCCGAACCACGGTGGAGACCTGGCATTCCTCACATTCACAAGATGTCTTGTCAGAGGTGAAGGAAGGGTTTGGTAATCAGATAAATCTGTGCCGGGACCTGGGATTGAACCCCGGCCGCCAGCACAAAAGTCTGACACCTTACCCCTAGACCACCAGGTCACCTTTTGTGTATTTATCAAGCCTAAAACAACTCAAGATTTCACTAAAATGTTATTTATGAAAGTTTTTGTCTTCTGTACTTACAGCCTTCTCCATTTACACTCCACAAATGTATTTCATTAAGACATTAATATAAACATTACTCTTATAAAACCTATAGGCACCAAAACAGAAATTGATACCAATAATAGTTTATCAATAAAATATATTGCCTCAACAAAACTTACAAGATTTACTATAACCTTATTTTATTGTATGTACATACATTTTGTTTTAATTTATTTGTAACTACGCTTATACATTCAAGCAGGTCTATTTTACTACCTAGTTGGGAGTGTAGGGACGCGAGAAAAGGCCAATGTTTTCTAAGTACTTATAGAAAAATGACTAAAATATTTATCCAGCAGAAACAGAATTTAATTTTTTAATTTTCCTTACATGGTGATATCTACAGTTCTTGGTTATTTGTTAAGTTTGTCCTAGCATATGATGACAACTTTTGCTCTTCATTTAAAAGTTTTTATCAAATGCTATTATGATAAACTCTGTCTTTACTGTAAAAACTACTTGATTTATTTGTGCTAAAAAAGGTTTTCTGTAAAAACAGCAGAGACACTGATTTTTTTCTCGTGTCTCCTACACTCCCACCTTAAGGCTGTGCCTACGACTTTTGATTTTAGTTTTACCGTTAATGTTGTATTTATGATTTGTGGGAAGATTTCTGTGATTTCTGAAACATACAATTCATGATTCTGCCGAAGCTCCAAAACTTCAATACCTAATATGTGAAACTGTTTCTTTTTAGGAAACAATGTTAATATTTTAGGAACTTTTTTTTTCTAGAACTGTGAACTGTTTGTTTCAGGAAGCACGGTTTTTTCATCCACAACAAATAATTTATATATAAAAAAAATCCAATCAAATAGGCGTATCCTTAATCTCCGGGGGTAGAGATGTTTATTGTAAATGTAAGTTAATGCAGTGTCGATCTCAGTGATCTTGGGGGTAAAGTACTCACCTCAGGACCCAATGCTCATGGGTTCAAACCCAGCTGAGATTGATAGATTTTCCTTGAGTTATTAAAATCCGTGGCACAACTTCTATCGGTAGGGGAGGTAAAACCTTCAATCCTATATTTACTGTGGCATGTCAAATAACCTTGGAACATATAGGAAAAAACTTTTCGTTGTAAAATTTTAAGGCCCTTTCACTTCACTCATAGAAAGTCAGTGTTTAAGGCAATGGGGATCTACTAGACTTCCCTAACTCCTCTAGTAATGGAATTTCCACCAGATGTTGCAGGAAGCATTAACCAACCTAGGGGCTGAGTGTAAACCAAGTGCTATTTGGGTAGTAATGATATCAAACCAAAATTTGGGCTGTTTATTTAAAAATAAATAATAATACACCTCCATTCACTTGAACTAGATTATAAATTGTTATTTATATATTTTTTGAGGCATTTAACTTACACTATATGAATCTACTGATTATATTATTAGCGCACAAGCATTTATAAGTGCGAGAGCGAAAGGGCCTACCTATTTTGCTGAAAAAGGTATTTTCACTTACCCCCAGGATTATTTTACATGCCACAATTGACATGGGACTGAGAGCTTTATTTAATCCATCATCGAACATAGGACATATGCTCATAAGGAAATTTAGTGTTGTTTTGAGATCTACTACCCATACCCCAGTTACCTCACACATAAATTGATACAGCCATTGTGTATATGTATAAAGGCCTATATACTTATATATATAAATATATATATATATGCTTGTGTGTGTGGGCTGGGAGCGTAGGCCTATGTAAAATCTCACAATTGATAAGAAAAATAAATAGCTATTTTTTTCAGACCCAATAATGCGTTTTATTCCAAGAAACGCCCTTTGTTCTCCTAGACTATTAGGATGTTCATAAAACAATGTTATTTAGATTTCAGCAGCGCTAGTGCTCATGCTATAGGGGGAATGAAAGAATGTGCCCTTTAGGTGAATATTAAAATAAAAACTAGTATCTTTTGGCTAATGACATACAACATGATTTGTAAACCGTGTGTAAGTTCTTATATCTATCTGTGAGCATCCCATTATGAGTTGTCCAGTGATTTCCAGGAATTAGAGGGTCCAACGTCTCAACCCCCACATTTCTGAACCCATGGTAACACGGATGATGTCACGATTGTGTTTCCAGGGCGCGCTCATCCCGGAGCCGTGCACCCTGCAGGAGGAGCGGGGCCCAACATGATCATCGCTTGCGCAGGCTGCGACAAACCCATCCTCGACAAGTTCCTGCTCAATGTCCTGGAGCGAACCTGGCATGCCGAGTGTGTACGATGTTACGACTGCCATGGTAACCTCACCGACAAGTGCTTCAGTCGGGAAGGGAAACTCTTCTGTAGGAACGACTTCTTCAGGTAGGAACGACTCGCTTTATTGCACGGGTATTTGGGACACGAAGTTTTGTGCCTAGGTTTCACCAGGAATGACTTCTTCAGGTAGGAACGACTCACTTTATTACACGGGTATTTGGGACACGAAGTTTTGTGCCTAGATTTCCCCAGGAATGACTTCTTCAGGTAGGAACGACTCACTTTATTACACGGGTCTTTGGGACACGAAGTTTTGTGCCTAAGATTTCACCAGGAAAGTTATTTTTTATGTATTTCACAGGTCTTAATATCCATCCAGATACGCCTTCAAAGGGTCACCCACCTCGGTGGCGTAGTTAGCTAACGTACTAATTTAATGTTGAGCTAGACTGTTGAGGACGGGGATATTGAGATTTGAATCTCGCTCTGGTGAACTGGGGGGGGGAGGGAGGGGGGGTTCTAAATGGTTTTCTACTCTTCCTCCACGCAAATGTGGGTTCACATCCTCTATATTCAACCTTCCAAATTCCTAACCCATTAGCTTAATTAGTATTTAAGCGTATAGCCCGAACGGGTAGTAAGACGTGGTGCTAAGTATTATTCAAACGGCCATTTTGAAAAAAGCTGTAGCTCCACATTTTGCCAAAATTCACTTTTTTCCATTTTTTAATAATAGTGTTTAATCCAAGAGAAAATACCAATTTCACATTTTTATACAGGTCATCGATAAAGGTTTATGGGATTTCATAGTAAAATATGTATGGAAATAATTAAATAATATATAATAATTGAAATAAATGAGTTAAATTTACAGAAGGAAGCTTACCATGCTGCTACACCGTTTACAACTAAAATCACTTAAATAGGTCTAGTATTTCTGAATATATTTCATAATTAAATCCAGGACGAATAAATTAGAATCTCCTGTATAATATGAGCATTTCCTTCGAAAATACCATATTTCCGAAGTCAGACCCACTTCCAACATATTTTTTTGTCTCTCCTGTAAAATTTGTTTTTATTGAAATATGTAAGGCCTTTTCGTGGTAACCGATTCTTTACGCAGCTAGCGTAACTATGAGGAAGGTAAAACTTAAAGGAAATAAATCTCTATTTACTCAGAGGAAGAGTGCTAAAACATTTAGGAGAAATAACCCTAATTTCAACGAGATGATATTCGAACACCGATCTCTCCATTACTGGCAAAACAGACTAGAGGAGACAGCCATTTTGTCCATGTACCCACATATAGATATTTGAGTCCCGGCTGGTTTCAATGAAGGTGATTTGATTTTCACAATATGGCTTTATACCCTATGTCCAATTGAACGATACATTTTTTTATTTTTTTTTTGCTATCCTGAACCTTTCTACATCCCCAGGTTGTCTTTAATACCCCTTGAGATAAACATATATATATAAAATACTAGAGTTGACAATGCTGTCGTAATTTCTATTTCCCTGGCAATCTAAATTGAATATTAATCCAAGCGCGCTAATAATTCTGAAAAGTTTAATTGTATATAAAATAATTTCCATACTATTATTATTTATACGTTTAAATCAAGGATTAATTATATGCTTTATGGTTAATATTGGTAATTACAAATAACTAGAACATTATTTTCTTGGAGAGAAGACAGAAAGCAATTTCATGGGGAAGAAAGCTTGGAGCACTTGACTGCAATCTTGACTTCATTCAGGAATGTTATTCTGGCACATTGTTGCTGAGATAGTTCTGTTGATAATTCAATATGATGATAATATACATTATTTATGAAATTTATTATTATTATAAATTTAAAAATTAATTCGTCATTGAATGATATTTAACCATTTTTCACCATTACATTTTTTTTTGCAAAAATAAACTTTTTGTCACGTTTACCTAGGATTTAGTTCAAGTTAGTCTACCAGCTATTCTGTGCGTTAAATAAAAATAATTGTAGCCATTTAATTTATATACTCATGCTTATGTGTTGTTAGATATATTAAAACTTATAAAAATAGAGATATTTATTTTTTGATTTAATCGTTATTAGAATAGATGTAGGTAACCTATCACTGCCCCTTTTTTAATGGAGTTATGGATGTTTTAAATATAAACTAATGCATAACTTCATTATTTAAAAATGCCAATCACAATTAGATGTGATAAAAAGTCTAAAACTATGTAAGGTGTTGTGAATAAACTAACATAAATAATATTAAAAATAAATAGTTACTTTTGTGTGTTACAAAATACTATCTTATTTATTATTTGGTTATTTCTGTTAATAAATTATTAAATCACTTGGTTATACAATGCAGAATAATTTTATATATAAATAATTACTATTTATAGTTTACTAGAAAACTAAATTATACTTGTTATTTTGGATGACTAAATTATTTTTAAAAGCCAGATTCAACCCATCAGGTTCATTATTGATTTCCTCATTGCTATTATCATATAAAAAAGGGTAAACATGCTTAGGAATGTATTTCACAGTTGTTGCAGTTTTGAGACTGTCGAGATTAAAATATTAGTAAGTTACTACATTAATTGTAAATACTATATAAGAATCGTGGATTACATGTATTAATATATTATATATATTTAATATATTAATTTATTATATTAATATATTATATATATATATATTTAATATGGTAATGGTTAAAACTCAGTTTATTGAATAACTGGTTATGAAAATCAGTTAATAAAGACTTTTGTACAGCTTATGCAATGAATTTAAAGATAGTTATTCAGAAGTAAGCTATACATTAAAGTTAGAAAAATGTTGAGTGGTTTGGTTTGTCCTTTGGAATGGTTTTAGCTCCTAAAACAAAGTAAAAATTAAGACAAACATAAAAAAAAGCTTCATTGTTAAGTTATGGTAATGTGAAAGTTTGTAGCTATTGAGTAGTTTCATGCGTGGGCTTTCATAACTAATTTATAAATGAAAGATGTTCTCATGACATAGCAACGTTAACTAAAGCTTAGACCAAAAACTCGGTACCCTTCCTCTTCTGGAAGGAGCCAAAATGACTAGGTTATATATATAAATAGACATAGTAAACGGAACACAAAATTACATAGAAAAAAAGTATTTTAGAATGTTATTTTAGTATTTATGTAGCCATTAGTATATTCTAATTTTGTATTCTAGTTTTGGTATCACCTCATACGGGATATTTGAATTTAACTACGCTTTTGGGGTTGGCTTGAGAAATATATAGTTTAGAGAAAATGTAATAATTTGATTTGAGGAAGAAACCATTTAGTGGGGGGAAAAAAACCTTCAGTACACCCAAACGGGATTCAAATCCGAACATTCCCATCTCAGAAAACCAGACTAGAAGAGCTTAACGTTTATTCCACGCCCCCACCGGTCAGGGGTGGATCCAGAAGGGGGATGCCTGTGGCGTGCGCTCCCCTCAAGAATCTCTTCAGCTAGTATTAGCAATACTGATTAAACATTAAACCAATTAAATCCATGTTATAATCATTACTAGTTGTACCTTCACGTAATATCTCACTAGCTGGTTGCTTTGCATGTCAATCACGGTCAAAATTTGATTTATATTTTTAATATATACAATAATTTACAAAAATTAAACAAAAAAAACAATGAGCCTGTATGATTTTTTCTTCCAAATTTTCTAACTATTTTTAAATAAATTTCAAATTTAATTTCAAATTTTAAAGAATTTTCCTAGGGGAAGCCGGCCCAGTCTTGTGAAAGCGCCCACGCCCCCCGCCCCTCACGAAACTCCTGGATATACCCCTGCCACTGGTGCAGGTATTTGTGTAATATCCCAAATAATAGGAATAAAACAAGAAAGAATAAGTTTTTAAAACAAAGTGTTAACAAATATTAACATTTGTTTACTCTTTCCCCAGGTTACAGAAAAACTATAGGCCTATTATGTACAAAATGTGTGTTAAAAGGATTGTAGATACCCGCACAATTGGGTAAAAGGGCTAAGAGTCAATTTTATCTTATTTGGGCTTCTGGTGTCAGATAAGTTGCAGATATAATCCAGGATGGAAATACTAATATGTTTTTAAAATATTTGATTTACCAATCTTCCTCCATGAAAATTATTGTACATGTCCACTACATTGTACCTACCTCATATCTTTACCAGTATTTTAAACATTTGTGAATTGCCTGGGCAAGCATTAAACCAAAAAGCAGAGGAAACACTCAGCTGTAGCTTTAAGTGTATTTTCAGCGCTTGTCCACTGAGCTGCACAAACAATCAGAGCGGTATTAACACTATTATTTCTCACCATGTGCTAATATAAAGTATATTTACAGTACATTATAATGTACACAGAGTCTGAAAGGTTTAGATAACACATAAGTTATACATTCAGGTGTATCATAGTCATCATCGCACCGATAAACAAATGTGCATATTACTGTGTACATTATTTGACGTTCATGTGCATTGTTTGACGTTCATAATTAACATAACAAGTCTGAATACAATTCCCGTTGACCCTGACTTGATTCCACATGGTGTGTAAAAGGAAACATTATTTGTGTGGGGAGTCATCTTGTAACCTAAATGTTAACGTTTAAGGATATGCGTTCGGTTGTTTAATGTAAAGATTACTGTCCTAGGTTAAGATAATTTCAAGAAGTGACACCTCCAGGCATAAAGAAAAACAATTGGCGTTTTTAAATGCATAACTAATGACATTTAAAATAATAAAATGATAATATAATGCTATTTAAGTCAAATAACATGAATGTATACAAGCAAAGTTGTTTTGATAATTAGTTTAAATAACGAGAAAAAATAAAATGTAATAATAAACGCTATCCCACACAATATCGGAATACATTGTGTTAAAGAGCAATGGAACGCCTCAAGGTGAGATGTAAGGTAACTTGTGTCAGGTTCATCATTTTTGTAGTTTTTATAACAAAAAATGTTTTGGACAAAATAATTAAAACATTGCTCCAATAAAATACATTTAGTTGGATTTTATACTCATAGTAGTCTCAACAGTTCTTGAATATTTACTATAGGCATTACGAAATTTGATAGGTTTTAACATTTTTATCTAAAAGGTTTCTCATCAATGTACATTATTATCATCATAAATATTTAGGAACTGTTGTGTATAAAATTAATTCTATATTAATTATACTGGATATTTAGTTACTTTGTTAAAAATAAATAATTATAGAATATTAATAAAAATAAACTGAACTTATCTTGCTTCCCTTTTACCATGTCTTAAAGTGAAATTTTCAAAATACAATCAGACAAAACGTGTTTATATATATATGATTTTACAATATTACTCAGTAACCTAAAATGCAATAAACCCTAGGTTAAATACATAATAAATTTAAAGTTTTTTTAATGCTCCGACCAAGCAAATCATACAAGACTTCTTCAATTTATAAACGTAATGTGGGAAGAAGATGATCGACCCCTGGTTTGGATTAAATCAATAGTAATTACAATTTAAAAAAATAAATCAAACATATTGTGATAATTACAGGTGAATAAGCCCATTGAATTCGGGTTAACCCGCCTTGGTGATGAAATTAGATATCGCGCTAGTTTCATGTTGAGCTAGACTGCTAAGGACGGGGACGCAATCTTGGTCGGGTGAACTAGGGTAGTTTTTCCTAGATGGTTTTAAACTCTCCCTCCACGCAAATGCGGGTTCACTTCCTCTAAAATTAAACCTTCCCTAGTCGTGACCCATTAGAGTAACTAAGACTTAGCCGTATAGCCCGAATGGGTAGTACGTTAAAACGTGGCGCTAAAAAAAAAACTCGGGCCACAAAATATATACCAAAATGATACATAATAAAGTAGCCTATATGTAAACACTATGCCTTTTTATTGGCAAAGAAAACAATGGTTTTTGAAAAAGAAGATCCTTTTTTGATGGATATTTGACAGTGAAATTGATGAGTGAAAACAACTAAAAGCTAAATCTGTAAATGCGCCTAGACTTTTCAGCTTTAAAAGAGTTATCAATCGAGTAAATAGAAATACATTATTAGAGGTATTACTGATGAATAATGCTCCAGAACAACTTTTTCTAAATATATACAACATTCATAAAACAAATTTAATCTCAGTCAAAATTAAAGATAAACTGCCGGATTGGAGATATATAGTTTCAAGAGTAAGACAAAGAGCCTCTTTAGCACTGCTCTTTTTAATATACATAAGTGTTGTTTAAACTTTTTAGAGTTGCATACACTCTAATTCGTAAACATTTGCTTCAAGTGCTCTATGAACCTGTTTAGTAAATAAACAAATCAACTAAAACATAATACTCTAGTCTTACTGGTATTTTATTTAAAACTTATCACTTAAATTAGTAAGAAAGTGTGTTATTTAGATTAAATACTCCTTCAAGCATAATTTGTTACCTTTTAAATATCAGGCTATAAACTGTAAATAATTAACCAATAAAAACTTTAACGAACTTCACATGTATCACATATAAAATTTATTTCAGCTTGGTCATAAAGAGAGAGAGAGAAAATAGGTATGAAAAAATAAATTTTATGTGTGAATAAAAATACATACAACGATAATATAAGTGGACATTTTGAGCTTGTTTCTAAGAATACAGTTTGGTTTATATTAGGTTCAAATTATATTAACTTGTAATAAAGAAGAAAGCCACCATTAGGCCTACTGGAAAAAAAGTCGCTTACTGATCTACACGAAACAAATAAATGAAGAATTGAGGTAAAACCTACATGGATGTTTTAATAATAAATTTACATTTCAAGTTATAAGTTGTACCATTTTGCGGATTATTTGGACTTTATAATATTAAAATAAGATCGGTTACAATGCTATATCTATTATCTTACAAATAGTCGCAAATATATAAAACAGGGAAAAATCATAGGCAAACTAAAATGAAGACTTTCTGTGGAAATAAACCTCTATTCCTCATACTGCGTTTGAATATCAAGTTTCTAGGAAAGATAAATGAGTTTATATCTAAGATATTATACAAATTATCATGATTTGAATAATCGTACTTGACAAAAGAAAACTACTTAGCTTACTATTAAAATGATGGGGCTATTAAAATTATACTTTGGAACCATCATTGATACAAAACACACCCAAATACACCTATATATATATATAAAACCTTAGCATGGCCTGTAGGTACTCTTCTACGGAAGCGAATCTGGGACAGTAAGTGAAAAAAAGTGTTCAAACATCTTCTCGATATGGATAAATTATGAGATGTTTTACTAATATTTCAAGTGTTGAAAATACTCAAAATTATCATTAGAGGATTGCATAAGAAGTATGATTTCTTGTTGATTTTTAATGAGGTGCTTAGCCCTGGGACAAGTAAAGGACTTAAAAATGTTCTAAGATAATATTCAAGCTTAGAGCTCACCTCGCAATCTCTATCTTGGGAATCTTGAATAGCTTATTTAACCTGTATGTTTAACAAAAGTGTATTTTATTTTAGCACCGCATCTTACTATCTGTTATGTAATAATTACACTAATGGGGTAGGGATTAGGAAGGCTTTATTTAGAGGAAATTCACGCACATTTGCCTGGAGTGAGCTCGGAAAAACCATTTAGGAAAAACCACTCACAGTGCACCCGGCCGGGGTTTAACCCCAATATCCCCGTCTTAAGCAGTCTAGTCCAACACGAGATTAGCGCTGCCACCGAAGTGAGCAGCAAAAGTGTTAATCACGAATTAATCTAAGGGTTCTGCCAGACTGACAAGCCCGCGAGCGAGCGAGCGCGTGATTACCAGATACCGCTCGATAGGGCAAAGGCTAGGATCTTGGCTCAATGAACAGAGGATGGTTTTTGACAAGTGATTTATTTTTGTGATTTTCCCATCCTCTCTCTGCGCCTATGGTGATTATTATTATTAAAGGCCTACTTTGATTATAATATTTTAACATATCACTTTTACATATACGAGATATATATGGTTCATGGTCTTACCAATTAAATTAGGCCGTTAGTAGCAAGTGTGCTAAACCTATCTATAATTATAAAAAAGTCAAATGTCAAGTCAAAGTGAGGCGTTTTCTTAGCACTCAACGAATCAACATACAATAACATTGCCCAGCGCCTGTGAAATAGACTGTTCCGGTTCGAGCCGGTTGTGCGCGTGCGCAATCTGACCGTACCTTAAGGCGTATGGATTAGGAAGGTAGACTAGTTTGTTGGGAAATGCATCCGGATTGAGGAACGTATATTAAACAGGCTATTAGTCACCTACAGACTATTAAAACCAATACACGGTTACACCGACAGCTGTCAGCTAACAATTCCGAGTGATCGATTCACATTGACACTTGGTAGACGTTGATGAGAAGGTCCAAGCTTGAATTCCAGTTAGGTGTACAGATATATTCATCAACAATGACATCTTACTTAAATTTGGTGAACGCGTTTTCCAGGCGAGTTGCAGACGCTTGTCTTTCTCTCTGTGTGAATTCGCCCTTACCTTCGAGGGTCCTTACTCAAATACTGCTGACCCCTCTTCACTTATCACTTCATCGTTTGGATGTCGGAGAGTAAACAGTTCTTGCTTTTAGTCAGTGGGGGGAAACTAGCCTACCGCATCAGTTGTATCCACTCTCCATTGCAATTGTTTGGCACGGGAAATACTTTTTACACTCAAATACTTCTAGTGATCGAAAAAAAACAATCTGGATATACTATAAAATGGTGTAACAGACTCTTAAAAGCCCGTCTCACCTCATGGTTAACGTGTAGCTTAGGTAGGTACAGTAGCCCCACGGTTTCTTTGGTGCTGACTAACAGCTCACAGCTGACTTCTGACAGTCAACATTTAGATATATACCTAAATTTTGACTTTCAGAACTGACAGCTGATAAACACATGTTTTTACAAATCATATGGTTCGGCGTAGGGATACATAATTTGGTCTAGTAACTTTTCAAAGCCGTGAGCTGTCAGTCAGCACCAAAGAAGCCATGGAGCTACTGTATTACAACTCAAACTAGACATCGCATCGTGGTGAGATCTTTCCGTAGCTGACTTTAAAAAAAACCTTGTAATTTAGACCAGTGATACAGTTTTAACATATTAAAATAAATAACAGTTTTTTTTAAATGTTATTTTAAAAAGGAAAGACAACAAACAAAAATCTCAGTATTATTAAAAGAAGAATGCAGAACACCGTGCTTCGTTAATTTTTCTGGTTTGTTCGTAGTCTTGTTTATGATAACTCGGTTAATCGGCCGTGAGATGGACTATTTAAGCAGGGAGGCTTGGTTTCAATCCTGACTCTTTTTACTTGGGTGTGCACTGCCTCGAATCTTTTTCAAATTATAAATACACATGCGACGTATAGCGGTGTATATATTTATGTTGGGTGACCTGGCGGTCTAGGGGTAAGGTGTCAGACTTCTATGCTGGCGGCCGGGGTTCAATCCCTGGTCCCGGCACAGATTTATCTAATTACCAAACCCTTCCTTCACCTCTGACAAGACATCTTGTGAATGTGGGGAATGCCAGGCCTCCACCGTGGTTCGGATTCCACGTTAAACTGTAGGTCCT
>CABFOV010002731.1:56295-78521 GCA_902141375.1 Timema poppense
TCGGCGCCCCCCCCCCCCTTTTTACAGCAGTTTTTCTGTTTTAGGATTAAGCCGTTATAATATATCGATACGTACTCGGTACTTATGTTACTTAATAGTTTCACATATTTTATGGACTATTTATCAACCCATTAAATGACTGCACTTTATAAAATGCAAACAAATTAAGTTAACAAATGTAAATTCCTCTTTGAAACATTGATCCGTTAGTTTTCTGTAGATCGACAGTGGTAGCACAATGGTGGCGTATTCTAATATAATGCATCAAATCAATCAAACAACGTAAATCTTAAAATTACTTAAAGCAAGGTTTTCAGGAATCTGGAATGGAATCCTATCACTATGAGAATATTTATTACTATTAATTATATGTACACTATTAGATGCGAAATTTCAAAAAAATACCTGTAATTGAATTTAATAGTTTTGGGGGGGAATGTGGCCCCCCTGGAATATGAGGCCCAGGGTAATTGCACCCTTTGCTCCCTCCCCCCTATATGTGGCCCTGCATCCCTATTATATATCATGTGTGTCATTCCATCGTAACTTAGTAGTGCTTTCTTGTGGTGAAACAAGAAACAAGTTTTAAAATTTAAATAGATTTAATCGTTTCAACTTTTCCCACTTATTAGAATGTTCTTTGAGTAGTTCCATTAAACGTTAACGCACAGCTTCCAAATACATTTAATCTAGAGTAAAACATTCAACCAAGAATTGACACCCGATAGTATTTAGTGTTTTTTCTCTACATTGTGATTTTTCATCCATTTTCTTAAGCAAACTAAACTCATCTGATATACAATGATTCAATAGTTTAAAAGCCCTAGTCTAGTCTGATTAGTTGGTCACTTTGAAACACGATAGCTAAAATCTTCAAAAATATATCATGTCAAAGTGCTCTTTTTGTATTATTTAATAAATGGCTTCAAATTCGTGACTTGATTTTTTGAATGATAATTATTTTGAATGGATTTATTTGTGTTATTGTTTGATAATATTTTCATTCATATCCACTAAATATCCTTCCAATATTTATTTAGCAGCTGTTAGAAACTTAGCCTAACTAATTCTGGGAAAACACAGTGACCAACTCCAAACCCCTGTTTAATAGCATATCAAATGTAACAGACCAAATATCATAAGATTATAAAATAATCTCCAGCGAAAATTGATTTAAAAAGTTCTTCGGAAATTAACATGAATCTTGATTCTGCGGTTAATTATTACTGGCACTAAATACTTAAAAAAAACCCCATATAGAACTAAGTGAAGGCCCTTGCCGAGTCTTGTGAACTAAGGAATTTATTTCTTAAACTGTCCAATTTCATGCCCTGAACCAGAAATAAGTAATCGCTCGCAACTTTGAGCCACTCACAACTTTTTTCGCTCTCCGGGCCCCCCTGCCCCCTTCTAGAATGAACCATGTGGTCCCAGTAAAAAGATGACTAGAACTATATTTATCTCCATTAAAGAGATGACTAGAATTGTGCGTGGCCCCAGTAAAGAGATGACTGGTACTATACGTGGCCATGGTAAAGATACGACTATAATTGTACTTGGCCCTCGTAAAGAGACAATTAGGACTGTATGTGGCCCCGGCAAAGAGATGACTAGGACTGTAAGTGGCCCCAGTAAAGAGATGACTGGGAATATACTTGGCTGTGATAAAGATATGACTATAATTGTATTGATCCCTGGTAAAGAGACGGATGATTAGGAATGTTTGTGGCCCCAACAATGAGATTACTAGGACTGTTCCTGTCCTCGGAAAAGAAACAACTAGAGCCCTATGTGGATCCAACAAAGAGACGATAGGACCTAACGAGGTCCTAATAAAGAGACGGAAGGTAAATATGCAGCTAGATGACATATTTAGTAAAGCCATCACGGATTAAAAAATATGTGTCAGTAAATGTTTTTGAAACTTAATTTATGCCGTTGAACTTAAATAGATGTGAGTTAAGTTTGATATTAATTAATTGAATTTACAATGTTATTTGAATAATATTTACTACTTTATACAGTATACGCTTTAGAATAGTTTTTATTAAAATTTAACAGAAGGAAATTGGTTAAGATGGATTAACTCTTATAATAATGCTTTTATTTTACGCCAGTAAGGCCTAGTTAGCAGTCATTTATTCATTCAAAAACTATTAAACTACCCATTTAACCATATTTCCATTTTCCCCAGTAAAATTATCCATAACTTTTCTTTTTCAAATGTAATAAGTTAAGCTAATTTGAAAGTAGGTGTTATCGAGTTGTTCCTACCACAATTTATGAAAGGGAAGTGCTTCATTCTAGAGGAAGGAGAATGGAAATGTCGTGAGCGATTCCAAGTAGTAACATTGATTTTTTCTTGTTCAGTGCACGAGATGAAAAACAAGAAAAATGTTTGCTTAATAATAGTTCCAGAATATTTTAGTGCATGAGATGGGACAGATTCAGGTAGAAATTTCTGAGTGCATGACATGGTAGGTCACCTTTATTTTCAACCTTTAACTGCTCAGCTACAACCTACAAGGGAGTTCTAAGACACTTTGAAGACGTTCAGCTGTCTCGCAATATTTAAATATACTGTATAAGTTTAAAAAAAAACAACTATGATCTACACCAAAATGAAGTTGAAATATACCAACAATATAAATAGCGTTGGCAACCGTATGGATTGTATTGAATAAATTAGAACATACATGTGAAAATGTAAAGCAATAGCTCATATTCATGAGCTTTTATCATATTCTTACAGTTCTAAGAAGATATATTCAGCCAGCCATAAACAAATGCAGTCATTTGTTATTATTATTATTATTATTATTATTAGCACCGCGTCTTACTACCCGTTCGGGTTATACGCACTTACGCTAATGTGTAATGGTAGGGTGATTGTGAGATGAAATGAAGGACCTACAGTTTAACGTGGAATCCGAACCACGGTGGAGGCCTGGCATTCCTCACATTCACATGATGTCTTGTCAGAGGTGAAGGAAGGGTTTGGTAATCAGATACATCTTTGCCGGGACCGAGGATTGAACCCCGGCCGCCAGCATAGAAGTCTGACACCTTACCCCTAGACCGCCAGGTCACCGCCATTTGCTGTTAAAGTCGCAAAAGGAAATTATAATTTATCAGATTATTTTTTTAATATGGAATTTTTGAAGCCGCATTTATTCTATCCACCACGTCTTACTTATCCTACTTCTTGTCCAGGCTATATGCATTTTAATAGCGTTAAAGGGATGAGAAAGGTTGAGTTTGTACGGAGGAAGAGAGGGAAACCATTTTTAATGAAACAATCTCATAACACTAGGCCAAGATTCGAACAGCGAACTCATCACCATCAGCAAACCAGACTATATGAACCTGAAATCTATTCCACGTGCTCACCAGTGTGGGTGGCAGCGTTGTGAGCGTTTTTACCTTCAGGAAGGCGGCACTTTTAAGCTGCCAGGTCTAATAATCCCAGCATGCCCCATACAATAGTGCAGCCATTGTTAGCTTTGACCTAGGTGGTTGGGATGGAATCCCTATGGTGACGACGTATCTTCAATCCTCAGGATGGTTCCGACTTGGCAGCAGGAGAAAACTAGTGGATTATGACCTTCAACAGCCCCCTCCTTCAAGCACTCAAGCATTAGGTGTTTAAAACTCTCAGTAGAGCTATATAGACGGTTCACGGTAAATTGGAATTTTCTCAGAGCTATAAAGGTACTTTTTTTTTAGTATCACGTGCTACTGCCCGTTCGGGTTGTAAGCAAATTAATTAATTATTACGCTAGTGGTTTTAGGGATTATGGAGGATATATTTATATGAAGTGTACTCGCATTTGCATGGAGGGAGAGTATGACACAATATTGTAAAATTCATCCTCAGTCACCCAACCGAGATTCGAGCCTTGATCAGTCTACTGCGAGAGTAACGTTAGACCACGTGCCCACCAAAGTGGCGGTAAAAATACTAAAACACTGATTGGAGCCTCATAAATAGGTTTTGTCACATTGTTAAATGAATTCAATATACGTTAGTTGTAAAAGTAACCAAACCAATTGCAGAGTAACTTGATTATGAAACTGATCATAATTCATAATCTCTAAGAAATGGGATAAACTACGATCAACGAGCTATGATATTGTTTGGGAGTTATGTGAGTTTTGGTTTTCCATCAATTCGCACCAAATAATTGAGATATACGTATTTTAATTATACTATTGGGGTAGGGATGAGGAAAGTAACTTTGAGGAAGTATGTTCATATTTAAAATATAACTTTAATTGATAGAGGAAGTCTAGATCTAGGTTTATAACTACTTACTTTAATCTCAGAGGTACGATTTTTTTTAAGGTAAAGGTGTCGTTGAATTTCTTAAAAGTATATTAAACTCTAACTTTAAATTTTTTAACTGGTCAGAAACCTGTTGATAATTTTCGCCTACATTTTGTTGAAAACTATATTAAAAAGTATCAAACAACTTCCTAAATAAGCGGGATTTATAAACGTCACCAGTGCATCTCAGAGATTAACTATGTAGCACTATTAAAGGCCGCATTTACAAGGAACTATTAAAAGCACTGAGTCACATTGGGGAGCGTGAAATCAAAATGCAAGACTCATATAATCTGGTTTACTAGTTACTGGAAGGTGACCTGGCGGTCTAGGGGTGAGGTGTCAGACCTCTATGCTGGCGGCCGGGGTTCAATCCTCGGTCCCGGCATAGATTTATCTGATTACCAAACCCTTCCTTCACCTCTTACAAGACATCTTGTGGATGTGGGGAATGCCAGACCTCCACCATGGTTCGGATTCCACGTTAAATTGTAGGTCCTTCATTTCATCTCACAATCACCTTACCATTACACATTAGCGTAAGTGTGTATAACCCGAACGGGTAGTAAGACGCGGTGCTAATAATAATAATAGTTACTAGAAGGTTGGGGTTTGGTGGGTATTCTGGGAGACGTTTCCCCTAAACGGGTTTCAACTCTTTAATCACGCAATTGTGGGTACATTTAATTAAAATTCTACCTTATTCGTCGCTAACTCATACGAGTGATTAAAATACAAATTTACCTGACTTTTAAGCAATACGTGATTGAAAAATAGGTTGTCAATAATTTAACCATCGGCTATTGGTAATCTAGATAATAAAGTCAAAATATAGTTGCTGATTTTCTAACGAGTAGATGTATGCCACTTAAAATCAGTCAAAAATCGGTTTCTGGTTTTCACCACGTAAGCTAAAAATCCCCATTTGATTAGTTATTTGAATCCAAGTACGTGGGTCAAATGAAATAAGCAATCTCTTGGAATTTGTAAACGTTAGTATTTTTCCATACAACAATTAATGAATTTATAGATGAGGTTATTATTTTATATGAATAGAATATTGGCCATACCTGATTTAAGATTTATGATGAGCTAGGATAATATATTTTATCCAACATAGCGAATAAAATAGTACTAGTTAGTGCAAAATTCAAGTACGCATTTGAATACTTAAAATTATATTTATATTGCAACAAATCCAGTATTTAAAAAAAGCTTGAAATAGTGCTGGACTTTTATAAATTTGTTTATATTTTCTGTCTAATTTCTATGTATAAATACATACTAAATAAATCTACATACAAAATAAAACATTTTTTACAATTTTAAGGATCGATCAAACCCCGTATTTATGAATCTAATTAAAACGGCTATAAATTTGAGACATATTTAATATAGACCTGTATTTATAAACTACATGACTTAAATCACAAATAAATCCTATTATTAAATGGTTTTGAAAGGTACCATATTGTGATCTTTGCCAATTTCAATTGATGTCAGTCCAGTTTGATTTTTCAAATGTTTATGATTATTTTAACTAACTATAAAGTGGTGTTATTGAACATATCATTAATATGTTCGGCCATTTTGTCTAAATAAACATAAGCTTACTACGTCCGCTAAGCTTAACTTTAATCATTATTTTGAACCCTCGGTAGATTTAAATCATCCTGATAAAAGCCACTGCAGCTCTGATACGAAGATCCGTAATTAACAGCCCTTAAATGCATATAGGTCTGAATGGTGTTAGTATTTTACTGAGGGGTCTGAGCAATATTATTTTTGGTACCGTTTATCACTACACCTTTGTAATTTAGGAATAACTACAAATTACGCTAATGCATTAAGTTCGAGAAAGGTTGAATTTACAGGAAATATGTCTATATTTCAGCAGAAGGAGGGTGGAAATTCATTTAGAAAAAGACACCCTCCGTACACCCAACCGGAATTAAAACTGCGATCTCTCCGTTATTGGTAGTCAAGAATATCAAGAGTGAGGCCTAAAAGCAGTGGTTCCCAAATTCAGGGTCGCGACCCAGACGAGGTTCGTGAGTATGTTCCTGAGGATCACCGGAAGGTCTCTAAAAAAAAAAAAATCCAAATTTATTAAATATTACAACAACAAACACTTTATCAAGCTGGAGTGTTATAATCAGTTAATGCAATAATGACACTAGCCATATTGTTTAAACAACGCTTTGAAACCATTGTGTACTTGTAATTCAGGACCCAGTTCAAAGACAAGCTCATTCTCACTCTGTAAGTTGAAAGGGCTCTTTTCTTTCTTCTGATATAGCCTACCTTTGTGATCAAGGACTTTAATGTTCTATAAGGATCAAGACTAAATAAATAAATCAATCACCTGGATCCTCAAAATCATTTGTTTTATACTCTGTCTACTAACATAACACCCAAACTTGAAGAACACATCTACACAATGAAGCACCATCACAGCTGTCACTGAAAAACCTTTTTTGTCACTAACATTTTTCAATTGAGTCACATTTTCACAAAATTGTTGTGTAATTTTATATTTGTACGCTTAAAATTTATTGAAATTGATTCAATTTAGCTGATAACATTTATCAATACAAAATAAATACTAAAAAACTCGCCCAAAGAATGAAACAGCATTGTTGGATCCATTGAAATATACTTTTATACCGAACATTGTAAAAAGTGACATTTCTATTTAAAACTTTTCTTTACGTTTTGTTTGATTTAAAAGTGATTGAAACCATTGCTATTTAAATTAATCTAAGTTAATTTAGCAAACACTAAAATGAAAATAGTAGGGAATTGAAACTACATGTAATGACATTTTTGGGTTGCTTGTCCGAGTAAATATTATATTTAAGGTCACGACCAAAAAAGTTTGGGAAACACTTCCTCAGATATTTTAACTACCGAACCGGGTAGGAACAAATCTGAGTTTCAGTAGAACCAATATATTATCGACACTTCATAACATGTCACATCAATTTGATTAATACAATCTAGACTTGATTGTTTTACTATACTTAAAAACTATTTTTTTTTGTAACATGTCTTGCTGCCCGTTCGGGTTATATTCCTTAAATATAAGTAATTGATAGCGTGCTAAAGAAGGATAAACAAACTACATTATTTATGGCAGAGTGTTTTGCATGATAAGTTTACTTCATTCCCTCTACTGGTAGTCACGCTCGCAAAATATACTGACTGGACGCTCGCTTTGGAGGCCACAGCTGCTGGCCCCCTACACACGGTCATGCCCTGCTTAGTGCCAGGCTTGTCAGTTGGACCGTTCGTTCCAAAGCTGATAGTGAGTGGGGCATTCCTGCCAGGAATGTTTGCTGGTCAAACCAAAAATGAAAGAGTCAAACGTGTTTGATATTTGCTATCATGCCTGGAATGATGACAAGCCAGACACGCCGAAACTGATCGTGAGTGAGTAACATCAAGCCCGGAATGACTGACGCATGCGTAGTAAACTTATTGAGCCCGCGCTTTTAGCATTCATCTCTTTGTTGTTTTGTGTGCTGGAGGTTGATATTCGTTGACTTCTAATACCAAATTAAACTCTGTTGAATTCATGATGGACTTTATTAATTTGTAGGGTGACCTGGCGGTCTAGGGGTAAGGTGTCAGACTTCTATGCTGGCGGCCGGGGTTCAACCCTCGGTCCCGGCAAAGATTTATCTGATTACCAAACCCTTCCTTCACCTCTGACAAGACATCTTGCGAATGTGGGGAATGCCAGGCCTCCACCGTGGTTCGGATTCCACGTTAAACTGTAGGTCCTCCATTTCATCTCACTATCACCCTACCATTACACATTAGCGTAAGTGCGTATAGCCTGAACGGGTGGTAAGACGCGGTGCTAATAATAATAATGCATACTATTTATTTCACTTTTTGAAGATAATGTCACTTAGGTGAGCTCCATCGGACGTCAAACAAATCTAAGCAGGTTGCCCATCACTTTCCTTATCATATATCGTCTAATTGTTTCCGCCGACCCTATATTACTTACGATAGTGTGGTAGGGGTAGCATGTCAAAGAATCCTGGAAGGTATGTGAAAATACCTTTCTCGGCAAAATTAGTAGGCCCTTTCACTCTCGTTCACAGAAATTCAGTGTGGAAGGCAATGGGGAGTGACCACACTTCCTGAACTCCCCTAGTACATGATATTCTCACCAGATGGTAGAGACAACATTAATCAGCAGCTGAAGGGCTGAGTACATGTCCGGTTCCGGATGGATAGAAACCAAATCAAACCAACATTAGGGTTGATATGTGAAGAAGAAGGATAGGGAGTAGTACGGTAGAAAGTAAAGGAAATCAATCCTCAATTTAATGGAGAAAGAAAGAAGAGAATGTAGGAAAAAATGCCTCAGTACACCTGATCAGGATTCAAACCCCAATCTCCCCGTTGGTAGCAATCTGATCTATTGCAATAAAAGCTTTAGACTATGCAATCACTAATGCATTGGTATTACACTACTATATAAAACAGAATATTTACGAACTCATAATATTAATAAAGTTAAAACTACAATAATTTCAGCCATAGAATTCCAAACAGTTTGGTAATAACTCACCTCGGTGACGTAGTTGGCTAACGCGCTATTTCATGTTGAGCTAGACTGCTGAGGACGGGGAGATCGAGGTTCGAATCTCGGTCGGGTGAACTGGGGGCGGTTTTTCCTAAATGGTTTTCCACTCTCCCTCCACGCAAATGCGGGTTCACTTCCTCTCATTCAACCTTCCGAATTCTTAATCCATTAACGTAATTATTACTTAAAGCGTATAACCCGAATGGGTAGTAAGACGCGGTGCTAAATAATAATAATAATTTGGTATTAAATTACGTTGTAAGTGGTTGTACCTAGATGTGTCAGCTAATGGGGTGGTTAAAAGTGTTCTAGAGCATTTGGCTGTATATAAATTGAAACAAAATTAATAATAATTAGGAGCGTATTACCCGAACGGGTAGTAAGACGCGGTGCTAAATATTATTAAAAATAATTAGGATTATTATTTTTATATTATACATATATATTTTTCGCCCTGAAGAAATGCTGGGGTACTTTTATTTAAAAAAGTTCTGGTAGGATTGAAACATAATTTGTGGTAAACCATCAAATAGGATTCAATAAAATGATTGATTTAGAGGACTCAAAACAATAAAATCTCAAATATATACAATATTGCTTAGCCATACTCTTCGGAGGATCTACAAAATCAGAATTATGGTTTATTTATGAATTTTTAATGGTAAATATGATTAAAAATAGGAGCGAAACAATACTTTCAAATTTTTTTATTTGAGAAGTACTCAAACAAGTTAAATAAAGTAGTAACTAAATTAATAGTGTATGTGCAGTAAATTATGTTATGAAAATTATCTAAAAAATAAACGCTAAGATTATTACACATTTTTACACCGTTTTCTTTCTGCAGTGATTTAATTGGTTTTAAATACCCACAACATTAATATGGGTATGTAGGTCATATAAAACAAATCTGCCATTTCAGATTTTACAAAAATACTCAGTTTCAATTTTGGTTTAGCGTCAATGATTAAATATGATTTATAGAAATCATAACTGATTCGGTCTTTGTTTGACGATACACTATGATTTCTTTAAAACTTTACTATCTTAAATAAGCATGTCATTTTCAAAGACAAAACCTCTATACATAAAAAATAAATATATCTTAGTATGTCGTTTATTTGTTTAGTATCTTATTTTTTAATTATGTAATACATTTAATAGCACTGGATATGATTTTATAATTTCATTTGTCATAAGTCATAACTACAAAAATGCAAAGTAGGATATAGTCCTATCATAGTGAAGGAATCCTGGTGAGAAAGGCTGTATATCTTCAGGTATCCTCAAAGTCGCTCTCCAACCAAATTATGCATTGGAGGAATGGTAAAAATGATGGAGTTAAACATTTCATGAATTTACTAGCTTTTACCCGTCGCGGCTTCCCCTGCAATAATTGATAAAATCTTTTAATTTTTAACTAAAATGTTTTGTTCATAAATCAAACTTTATTTNGTAAATAATTTTGCCGTATTTTAATTTTCACTTTTAAATATTTCATGATAAAATAAATATATATTATTTAAGTTATCAATTATACAGTTTAAAAAAAAATACCTTCATAATTAGTAAGGTAAATAAATAAATGTAATAATATTTTTTTTGAACTACATTGCTAAAATCACATCATATTTATTATTTATTAGTACGAAACTACGTCACACTAATTACTATTTAACTTAATTACAAAATATTAAATCACAAGTTCTTAAATAATATAATTTCAATCATATTATAATCATATATTTATTATTATTTAAAATCAAAGGTTGGGTCCTATATATATATATTGGTCCTATATGTTTATATAATAATATGATAATATTTAGCACCACGTCTTACTACCCGTTCGGGTTGTACGCTTTAAGTACTAATTAATCTAATGGATTAGGACTTGGGAAGGTTGAATTAGAGGAAATGAACCCGCATTTGCTTGGAGGGAGAGTGGAAAACCATTAAGGAAAAACCACCCCCAAGTTCACCCGACCGAGATTCGAACCTCGATCTCCCCGTCCTCAGTAGTCGTCCTATATGTTATTCCAGGACATACTCTACCAACGTACAAAGTTTCATTCGAATTAGTTCTAATCCGTTAACTTTATATTACTTTCTCACCTTTTTAAAGTTTGTAAATAACAGTTAAAAACGAAAACATACGCACAAAAAATACTATTGAACTTTTATCATAAAGGTGACTTCGTGTTTACAGGTGAAAACAACAAAATTTCTCTCAACTTTAGGCTCTGTAAAACTATTTTGAAGGTTGGATGGTGCGTAAGTTTTTGTTTTGAACTGATCTTTACTAACTTTAAAAAATTGTGAGTTAAAGTAATATTCTAACTATAATCACATTCATATTTACTCATACATTAGTAATGTAAAATTAATGTAAAATCAAAGGTTGGAAATAGTCATATATGTTATTCCAGGGCATACTCTACCAACATACAAAGTTTCACTTAAATCCGTTCAGCAGTTTTGGCGTGATTGAGTAACAGACATTGTAGGTGACCTGGCGGTCTAGGGGTAAGGTGTCAGACTTCTGTGCTGGTGGCCGGGGTTCAATCCCCGGTCCCGGTATAGATTTATCTGATTACCAAACCCTTCCTTCACCTCTGACAAGACATCTTGTGAATGTGGGGAATGCCAGGCCTCCCCCGTGGTTCGGATTCCACGTTAAACTGTAGGTCCTCCATTTCATCTCACAATCACCCTACCATTACACATTAGCGTAAGTGCGTACAATCCGAACGGGTAGTAAGACGTGGTGCTAATAATAATAATAATAATATATTTTAATTTTGTTTACACTTCATAACTGATAGGGGCAGTTTTGGATAGTGGGGATTTAAACTACTCCATAAAAGATATAGAATAAGAAGGGGTGGATTTAAAAAAATGCACAAACATCCACATGGAAATAGAAATGAAAAATGCTCCTTAACAATCGTCCATACTCTCTTATAAAATATACTAGATATAATATTCTGAAAATTGACCCCTGGACACGGGAATCTAACCCGGGTCCTTTGGCTTAGTACGCCACTGCTCTAACCACTGAGCTATCCAGAATTCGTCTCGTGTTTACGGTCATATTTCACTCATATTTTAAGGCAGAGAGTCTATGATGGGCACGAGACGAATCCTGGATAGTTAAGTGCTTAGAGCAGTGCCGTACTAAACCAAAGGTCCCGGGTTAGATTTCCGTTTCCAGGTATCATTTTTATATTTTCAGAATATGATATTTGTGTGGAGTGATCCCTCACTAAATGCGTACATAATAGCTTCAGCTATTTGATTCATACTAGATATAGTTTGTGACAAAGTTTTCAAAACCATGTTATTATTATTAATAATAAAAATATTAGCACCGCATCTTACTACCCATTCAGGCTATGTGCCTTAAGTACTAATTACGCTAATGGATTATGAATTGGGAAGGTCAAATAAGAGGAAGTGAACACGCATTTGCGTGGAGGGAGAGTGGAAAACCATTTAGGAAAAACCACCGCAGTTCACCCGACCGAGATTCTAACTTCGATCTCCCCGTCCTCATCAGTCGACCTCAACACTACTAGCGCGTTAGCCAACTACGCCACCGAGGCGGGTATGTTATTATTAAACTATCCTCAAATAATTTGTATTTGAAAGCCATACATATTTATTATGTAGATCACTCCCCGAATAACTATTAAAATAACACGTTACTACCTTTTTTAATAAATTTGTCATCAGTTAACTATCATTAATTTGAGGGCTAGAATAAAATAGTCAAAGCAAGATATTACATTTTTAACATTTAAATATCAAGATTGAACAAAATCGATCAAACATTTTCAACGTTAGCCTAGGGACAGCAACATAGATAGATAAACAAACATACATACATACATACAGACATGGAGACAGACATATTGAGTAGGACCCAGTTTGTTGAGTTCAGATGCACATACAACCAGTGGCGGCTCGTGTATAGGCAATGCTGAACTGCAGCACCCCCTATTTCCACTTGATATTATCGATAACATTTAATCTAATTCATTAAGCTTAATGTCAGTACTTCAGTAGCCATCTCCCAGTTTATTAAAAAGATACAAAAACCTTTTTATGGAATTGTGCACTTCACAGTGCCAGCGAAGTGGTGTTTGACTGTTGTGCGCATGCGCACAAAGTAGGGGGTGGGGAGGAAGGTGGGACTGCCAGGTAGAGGAGAGAGAGCACGGTTGCTCTCGCAGTGCCGGCTCTGGCGTGATGGTGGAAGGGAGTTTTATTTTTACTCATTGTGTGCTGTGCTTAAAAACCGTGTACCATATTCTTGAATGTGATAAAGTGTAGAAGAGTGTAGAATTAGATTGTTATTTTGCTTCCATCTATTCTATTTGATTCTTTTTTTTTCGGTTCTTTTATATAACAGAAAGAATAAATGCACTTGGAGTACTTTCAATGGAGAAAAATTTCCTCGATTGTCATCCAGAGATCAAGGAGAAACTTATTGAACTTTTTCGCAAATTTAAACAAGAAGAATGTATTTCAGTTTAAAATAAGTAGATCTAGCTTGAACTGTAACAATTTAAGTTAAAGTAAGAAAAAAGTTTTTTTGTTAATATTTTATCAAGCTCCTGAATACATTTTCTTTTTATACAGTTTTTTCTTTTTACACAATTTTAAAACAAAGGCTAAACATTATCTGGAGCAGCACCCCCACTAATTTTAGCTATGAGCTGCCACTGCATAGAACGTCAAGATTTATCACAATCTCGAGTCCAAAATCTCTCACTATTACAATAATATACTATAAGAATCTTTAAGAACTATACGATCTACAATCTATAAGGTAAACATAATAAAGGATGTGACACAATCCTAAAAGTTTCTCATATTGTGTATTATAACACAGAAAAAAAAAAGTTTTCAGTGACTACCCTTACGTAAGTTTTCCTTAAAAGTTAATCACAATAAACTCTCTTCAATCATACATTTTTGTTGACATTATTATGTTCTTGACTATGATGAGACATGTGATTGTTGTCCTGTCTCTCGTCTATTGTGTAGTTGCGGATCCGCGGGGTTTTTTTCAGCAGTTATTAGACAAAATTCAATCAGTAATATATATTCGTTTAATGCCTGACAAAATAAATAACAGCACAGTGAAGAAATAAAAGATGGTATGCTTGTATTTGAACAGTATTAACTCAACCGGCTATGGGCCCAACACGCTTCCACTGTGACGCCATTATATCGTAAATTGCGAGTTGGGAGAAATTTTGTTCGTGTCGTCGTTACATATTTTTTTGTTCGTATTGTTGGTACGGTTTGTACGTGTCGTTAGTACGTTTTGTTCTTGTCGTCGGTAGGTGTATATTGCGCCCAGTATATATTTTTTTCACTGCTTGCAGTAATGACGGAAAAGGGCACATACGATCTCTCAAAATTCGACGACACAAATCTCGCATTGTGGATATTTAGTGTGTCTTTCTTACTTGGCGCTTTAGATTTGGTAGAATTTGTGGAAGGGACGGATACAGAAACTTCAAAGCAGCAAAACTCGACGCATGGAATTGTAAGTCAAAAACAGCATTGATCTTATTGAGCTCAGTGTATCGGACATTTCATGTGAATTTAATAAACAGTAGGATACCAAAAGGGATCTGTAATAAACTACATTCTTTGTATGGAGATACAAGTGAAGATGTGAAACAGGATTGTTGGCAACAATTTTACGATTTTCGGATCAAGAATGGCGTGTCTGTTGCGATACAGCTAGACAAATTTGAAACCATCTGTAAGAAGCTTGATGATGCAGGTGAAAAAAACCCACCTGATTCAGCTGTGATTATAAACTGCTGAGCAGTTTGCCATCAATATTATCGGCATTTACCATGGCCTGGGAGTACATCGCAAAATATAAGCATAAAAAAGATAATTTAATCGCGAGGATAATTCGTGAAGACAAAAGATCGACATCGATGGAAGAGGAGTTTTCAGCACCTGCACTGCAGGTAAAAGCCCTTCAGCTTAAACTAGATAAACAAGAAAAAATACCATCCAATTATTAAAAGGTTAATGATTCCAAGTACAAGCAGAAGAAAAATTCCAAGAGTATTGAAGAGTTGTAATTAAAGCATTCTTGTAAGTAATGCAACGAGATTGGTCACTGGTAACGTGAATGTGAAAAGCGAATAGCAGATTAAGAAAATAAAGGAAGAAAAATGAGTGATGATTCTGCATCTGCATATTTGTGTGACATTTCAGCTTTCTTCTCAGAAACGACAGATGAGGACACATCTGTGTGGTTGACAGACTCGGGGGAAAGCCTGCACATGACTTTCCACCGTGAATTTTTTCAGTGAACTCAGACTTGTTGGTTATATAAAGTTTTCTCAAATCAAAAATGACCTGTAGCAGGTCGGCACAATTTTTATTCCTGCGGAAGTGCATGGAAAGAGGGTAAACCGGAAATTGACCAATGTGCTTTTAGTTCCGGATTTGAAACGAAATTTATTTTCAGTTGGAGCGATCAATGACAACAATTTCTCATTCCATAGTTACCATAATAACTGCGAGGTCCGAGAAAGAAGTGGTGCCTTATCAGCGAAAGTGGTGCGTCATAGATTGCTGTTCCGAAATCCAAATGCTTTTCGATGTACAAGTTTTTTCAAAGTGTAATGTTGCAGAAAATATCTCACTGAAGCTGTGGCACGAGAGGTTGGGTCACATTAATGTCGGTTCAATTAATGCAACGGAAAAATTTGATGCATCTAAAGGTTTAGTAATCAAAGACAAATCCAATTTTTTTCTGCATGCTCGCAAACCACACCCATTGAGCAAGAGACCGAAAGATGATAATCCCGGTGAAATAATTAATTCAGATGTATGTGGTCCAGTTAATGTACAGTCACCAGGTGGTTCAAAGTATTTCTGATAGTGAAAGTATGAATACTAGGGATACCGCTCTGTATTTTTCATACATCACAAACATGAAGTGTTTGCAAAGTTCAAACATAATGAAGCTTTTGTGACAAAGCAGACCGGCAACAACATAAAAATTCTTCGTACATGCAATGGCACAGAGTACCTGTCAAATGAAGTCAATGCTTTTCTGAAAATCAAAGTAATTGTTCACTAGCTGTCGACACCATGTGCTCATGAACAGAATGGTCGAGCTGAGCGTGAAATTCGTACCCTTTGTGAAAGTGCCAGATATATGTTACTTGCCGGAAACCTTCCAGAAGAATTATTGGCTAAAGCTGTTGAAACAGCTATGCATGCTTTGAATCGAACCATCTCAAAACAATCTGTCAGAACGATTGGTGGTTTAATGAAAAGCCAGAAATCAAACGTGTGCGCGTATCTGGTTGTGATGCATACATGCATATGCCCAAGGAGACACGCAGAAGTTTGATCTAAAGAGCAAGAAAACGATCTTTGTTTGCTATCAGGGATAGTCTAGGAATTATTGACTATGGGATCCTAACACTCGAAAAATACATGTCAGCTGTGAGGTAATCTTCAATGAGAGAGCTGCAATGGCAGAGCAAGGTTTTCATAAAAATGAGGTGAAACTTAATTTTGGTTTCGAAAATCAACCATACCCAAAAAATGATGAAAACCCACTACCAGTAGCTCAGGTGGAACTTGACTTGGATCATAAAGGTCAATCAGACTTAGAAGCAGCAGTGGAGCTAAGACCAGCAGCAAGCAGCTGAACGAGTAGAACCTCAACTGGAAGAGATTCAACTAGCATCAGGTCCAGGAAGACAACTTCGTGATCCAGACCTGCTACGCAGACCATGTCATTACAATGATTCTGTGCTAGTTGTGGATACTGTGCCTACTACTTTAGAAGAGGCTGTCACGAGTGCTGAAGCAAAAAATTGGTTACTTGCTATGAATGACGAAATGAGTGCACCTCAACAAAACGAAACGTGAGAACTTGTGATTATCCCAGAAAGGAAGCATGTGATTGGTTGTAAGTGGGTGTTCAATGAGAAATCAAATTCAAGTGGGGGTCTTAGATACAAGGCCAGCCTTGTTACAAAGGAGTTTGCTCAGCAAGAAGGTATCGATTATTTTGAGACTTTTGCACTTGTAGTTCGTTATGAATCAATTCAATTTCTTCTAGCCATCGTAGCGGGAGAAGATCTTGAAATTGAGAAATATATTCAGCAACCCCCCGGATTTGAAAACAAAGCACATCTTAAAATAGTATGTAGACTTCAAAGGACCCTGTATGGACGCAAGCAATCGCCACGTTTCTGGAACATAAAATTCGTGAAATTTTTAGAAAAATTTGTTTTCCAACAAACTGAGTGTTTGCTGGCAAGGTCAAAGGAGCAACTGTATACTTAACTTTATGTTGATGATGGACTGTTGATGTCAGCTTCTCAAGAAGCAATTGATGAGGTTCTGAAAAATATGGAACAGTGTTTTAAAATCACAATTGGTGAAGCTAAGCATTTCATCGGCCTTGAAATCGAATGAAATCGGGAAAAATGCACTAAAAAAATTAGTAAGTGCATACATACAGAAAATACTACGAAGATTCGAAGCCGTCAAATGTTCCTGCTGAACCGGGCTTACACTTAAGCAAATGATAGAGTTCAAGAGATGAAGAAGAAAGGAAGAAACTGCAATATGTGCCATATCTTGATGCAATTGGTTTTCTTCTTTTCGCTGCAAAAGTCAGTCATCCTGATAATGAATATGCAGTCAACCAAGCCAGTCAATTTTTGACTAGCTATGGGCATGTTCACTGGCAGGCGGTTAAGAAGACCTCCGTTATTTAAGGGGGACAATAGATTATGGGACTGTTTATGCAGACAGGAGAGTAACGCTACATTGAGAAGTTTTACGAATGTAGATTATGCTGGTAATGTAGATACGTGAAAATCGACTAGTGCTTTTGTATTTTTGTTTAATGGGGGTGCTATCTCTTGGTCCTCTGAGTGAAAAAGAGTAGTCGCATTTTCAACAACAGAAGCTGAGTGCATTGCATTGTCCAATGGAACGTAGACTACGTAGAATTATTTATGAATTGGGTTTGGAATGTGATAAGGTCTCAATGCACGTAAATAATCAATTAGCAATTAAATTGACGAATAATCCTGAGCACCACCGAAAAACTGAGCATATTGATGTTCGTTTTCACTCTGTACGGAATGTCTATGAACGTGGTGACAATGATATAAAGTATATTGAATGCAAAGGACAACTTGCAGATATTCTTACAAAGCCACTGCCAAAGCATCTGTTTAATTACTTGCGAAGCAAGGTTGGTTTGAGAGACATATCTAAATAAGTGGGAGTGAGGACATTATTTAGTTCTTGGCTATGATGAGACATGTAGTTGTTGTCTTGTCTCTAGCCTATCGTGTTGTTGCGCATGCATGTTTTTTTTTCAGTTGCGTTTAACAGACTAGTAATGTTTTTTCGTGTGTTTTTGATCTCCAAAGTGATTAATTAATTTCGGAAGTTATTAGACCAAATTCAATCAGTTGTATATACTCGTTTAATGGTTGATAAAATAAATAAGAGCGCAGTGAAGAAATAAAAGCTGATATGCTTATATTTGAACAGTATTAACTCAACAATTTTAAACAAGTGGTTAGAACATTTCCAAAAATTTCAAAAATTCATTTAATTGTAGACAATCCTTAAATTATCTTTATTTATTATTAAAAACAATTCTTAGATACCAATTTTTAGCTAAATCTTAGAAAAATCATTCAGAAAATTCAAATTTTCTAAAATATTTTCATTCATATATTTACCTTTGAATTAATTTATTTTATAAAACTCAACCAATAGTTGTGTATCCTTAAAAATAATCTGCAACTAAAAATTTCAACAAAATTCTTAAAGATAATTCTAAATGTCAAGTATTTCAATAAACAGTCATCAGTCATATTGATTATTAAATAAATTATGATTAATAAAACTTTCTTCTCTTTAAAAATATTGCTACACTGCCTGTTAATTTATTTTAAGCCTAACTATTAATAATAGGTCAGCCTCTTCCATGACACTAATATCACTTGACTCATTTAACTTAACTTACTCGACATAATTACTTACTTAATTACTTTTCTAATTTAACTTACTTAAAAATGGTATTAAAAATAAGAAATATCGCTAATGTTAAAATTGATTAGATTGAGGTCAGACAAGTGGTTATCTCCTTCTCTCTATTAAACTCTGAGCAATTAAATAGATTGTCATTAAGTATGTTCTCAATATTCCACTCGTTACGTTCTACCCACCTTTGGATGCGTTAAGGTTTAGTTTGATATCCCTGAGCTAGGTAAACACAAGATGCTTTAGCTCACGGAAAGTATTTTGTTATTTCTATTTTCATTAGTTTGGCTAAGAGAGCCGTCTTTGTGTTGTTTTTTTTGCTACAGTAGGTATTTTAAATGGGTGTTAGTCATTACCACTAAAACAAATTATTTATTTTTATTTTGCATCAACATTATAAATCTACGTGTAGTTTTATATTTAATGTTGCTGTTTTGTGTTATATGTAATAAAAAGCAGATGACTGATAGTCTTTATCTGAAAAAAATCCTTATTTTTATCTCCAGATCACTGCCCTAACGCTCCTCTTGTGCAAGGTTTGAATCCCTTTCTTGGCACATTTATCAAATATAGATTATTCCAGTTTATCAAAAGATTTATGAATATACTGGTATTTATATAAACGGTAAACCTCACTTACAACATTCAAAACCTTTTAAGTATATCTATGCTAAGAATTTTGTCATGTTATTAATGTTACTACACCTTTACTATACTTTTTGGATTTTAATATTAAATATCTCCCATAATTTCACCTTGGATTTGAAGTTGATATTATTCTTTAGTGATCAATTCAGTCATAAAACAAATGCGTTATATAATCAATAATGCATTATTTACGAGTACATAGGCTATATAATTAGCATTGTTCACGAGGTTTAAAACGCCAGAATCAAAATAAATGTCAACATTAAAACAAATACGCCTTGGGTATTCGATCGATTGCTTATAATTTGAGATTAACTGCGGTAATTCATTTTTAGTGGATGGCATCTTGAAACAGATATTTAGATTGCAAAACCATGTACTGTACAGTACATACAGTAGCCCCATGGTTTCTTTGGTGCTGACTGACAGCTCACAGATGACAGCTGATGGCTTTGAAAAGTTACCAGACCAAATTATGTATCCCAACGCCGAACCATATGATCCGCAAAAACATGTGTTTAGCAGCTGTAACTTCTGACAGTCAAAATGTAGGTATATACCTAAATGTTGCCTGTCAGAAGTCAGCTGTGAGCTGTCCGTTAGCACCAAAGAAGCCATGGGGCTACTGTACGTTGTCCAGAATAGGATAAAATAATGTTCCTGCCAAATATATTAAAAATCAATTACGCGCGCATTTGACTAATTTCACGGAACAAACTTCTGGGAAAACAGAAAGACGAATTGCCAACTGGTCAAATTAAAACAAAAACCCTCTACGCTAGGTCAACTAAAAGGGGACTATTCATATAGTTAGCAAATACTTTAAGATTTTTACCTGAAACTTTATAAAAATGATATATATTCTCATTTAATTATGTTATTTTAATAAAGCCATCAAATATAAAAATGAGACATATCCACTGGGGCTAGAACTTAATGACAACAAATAATTTTAATAGAGAGGACGATTAGCCCGAGTTAGCATTTCTAAAGAAAAATAGATCAAACATTTGGTTTTGCTCTATGGTAAACTATTAATATTTTAATTTATATTCAAATCATTTTCATTGAATTTCAATGAAGTTTCTTTCCGAGCACCTAATACAAATAACATCAACCCAATGTTGCTCTCTTGAACTATTTTATTTCCTTGAAGAATATGGATGCCTATGGTTTCCCCTATCTTTGCGGATCAACGCACCAGAAAATAATTTCTCCTCATTAAAAAATCATACACGTTTAGTGAAAGAAACACTTCTTCCTAATACGAGTACAGGGTTGGCTGGCTCTTGTAAGCGGAAACGAAGCTTTTGGCATCATATATTCACGTAACAACGAGATGGAGAAAGATGGAGAAGGAAACAAGCACATGCACAAAAGGAATTAAGGAAAGTGAGGGGAAAATGAAGAAGAAGAATGCTAAGAGAAAGGTCGAACGAAAAGAAAGAGATGGGGAGACATTTCATGCATAACATAGCATTTTGTTGCTTTTGGCGGGATTCTTGTTTCCCTAAAGCCTCTCTAAAGCTGGCTTGTAGGGGAGGGAGGTTCCAACCCACCTATTCCCTACAAGCCCTGCCGGCCCCCCCCTTTCCACCCACCTTCCCTCAGTATCCTCCCAACGCCCCTAAGACTTGCCTGTCCCTGGGTTTCAAGCTACCGTTATTGTTATAATCCCGTCGGTTTTCAATTTGCGAGAAACCGCTTATTCAGATCGTGGGCGGATTCAAACAAGAACAGTGGCAGACTAGAGGATCTAGGCTTCAGCGTTACTCTTCGCTTCCTGAAAAACAGTGCCTAGGAGAAAGCCACTCCTCAGATTTAAGATAGGATGTATATACTTATGTTTGTGTTTGGCACACACCTTAGCTCGTTCGTCTTCTGAGTTAGGGTGGTGACCATTAATCTTTGATTTTTATGGATGGTTCCATTAATAATAACGTGTACAGATTTTTTTAGGAGTAAAAAAATGCAGTTTTAAATTTGTATGGAGTAGATAAACTGGACTAATCATGTCTATTGTAAAAGTTTAAATGTAAAATATGAAAAGAATTCACCTAATCCTATCAATCTACAAGTATTTCTCATTCTTCCATTTTTTCTAAATGTTTGGTGATGAGTAGGCTAGTTCACTAATTTCAAGCAGGTCTACCATATACTATCACTTTTAAAATGTATACCACTACATTTAATAGATCTAATTTATTGACACTTTACAAAAGAATGAATATAAAATTTATTTATCTAAGGTTCTCCAACAACTCAATTCAGTCAAAATTATGTCTTCCAACTGAACAACAGGTCCTGGGTTTGATTAAAGGCATGGTCGAATCATTAACCAATATCAAATATGACCCATTTGAGTGGTATAATGATTTAAGGTGTCATTTGTGTTTTGACTGGTCTGCTGATGATGGGGAGACCAGGGTTCGAATGTTGGTCATGTCTCCTTGGGGTGGCTTTTCCTAAATGGTTTCCCACTCTCCTTTCGCTGGTTTATTGCATATAAAATGCTTCCTTCCTCATCCTTAATTTATTATAAGTGTATAACCTGAACAGTTAGTAAGACGTTGT
>CABFOV010002732.1:0-30756 GCA_902141375.1 Timema poppense
TTAAATAAATTTCTAGTGAAGTATGTAATAATTATAAATATTTATTAAAGACTATGCAGTCAAAAACCAACCTTTCATACCACGAATGAAATTTAACAGGTTTTGGAGGTTGGCACCACTTGGGGTACTGGCCAGTGATTGTTGATGTGTGTGTGAATGACACCATATAAACACGTGATTAACCGAGCAGGAGCTGGGTGGGCGATAGCTGTCATGACAGGCAACTCTGTTGCTTCGTGTGTAACCTCCAATCTACCTCTATGTTAATCATCACCAGAAAAATAAACCCTGGTGTTGCCAGCCAGGAATGAAGTCCTGCCTCTTGATTCAAAGAAGCTGGCACAGGATTTTAAATAACAGACTATATCAAGGGTTGAAGATCAATTCAAGAATTAATACTTATAAGATTTTTAGTTACTGAAAAGTTTTGAAACTTTGTTAATTCAAACTTAAGGTTAGTGTGATGGTCTAAAACCTTTCGCCGGCATTTATATTTCTATCCAATAACACAATCTCTTTAAGGAGGAAAAAACTTTCTTAACAACATTGGAGTATCTTTCTCCATCTGTTTTGAATAAAGCGAGCAAACATTGATTGAAGTTTTCTTATATGAAAATAGGAAGTGGGGCGTAAGAGGGAAAATAATTTTTATATTAAATATTAATAAAAAGCACGTTTACTAAACTTATTTATATATATATATATATATAAATCCTGAAATGATTACTTTTCAAAAGTTAGGTATTCATTCAAGCGTTGTCGTCGACAAACTTGGTTAAAGTTGCGCAAGTCCAACAAACTTGTAGCTGGGAATAGTGACTTTCAAATGTTAAAGTTTAAGGAGGTTGTCACAAGAAATTAGGCTATTAGCAAGGGCGTAGAAAGCTGATTTTTCTATGGGGGAGGGGGATCTGCTATAAAGTTTTAGTATACCTTATGGTAATAATAGTTTTTACACACATATATGGAACCCCATAGGGGGATCCATCAGACTGCGGAAGGGCGGAGGGAATGTCCAGGGAAAAAAATAATTAGATTATACATTTTTAAAATACAGTAATAAATAACGTTATTAATTCAAAAAGTATCCCCCTCAAGCCCTCGTGTCCATTAAAGCTAGATGGGTTTGCCAAATTTTGTCCTAAAGATTAGATCGCGGTTCTAACATATTTTGGAAAATCTGGGATGGATAAATTAGAAGTACTGACCTTGTGGAACGCTGCTGCAATTGGGTTACTTAACCTGATAAAAATTACATCCATGCAAACCAAAATGGTTGGTCGGTAGCCCTATGTGAAATCAGAGATTTTAAATTTTGAATCAATCTTAATCTTAACTTACTAACTCGAATCAATTCCGAACCGAGCATCTGGTTATAGAAAATTTTCGATTTAAATACAAATATATATTTTTTTCAAATCCCCTATCCTTTCCACCCGTTCATCCGGGTGAAATTCGAACAATGGCTTCACAGCCAGCCAGTAATACGCACCATGCATAGTTCCACCATATAGTGCCCGTATTGTGATGCTCCAGGCAGTGAATTTTTCCCGATGATGTAATAGTTTGTACTTATCCAATCCTGTACTCCCGGTACTGAGGTTATTGACTCTACAGGAAGTCAAGTCATATACTCACAGTCTGGCACTTTAGCTCAGTCAGTAGCGTGGTTGCCTGATACTAAGCTAAAGGTCCCGGGCTTGATTCCCGATATGGTCGAAAATGTATCATTGATAAGAATATGGGTTGAAAATTTCACATCAATATATTAACGGCCGGGGACTGGATGTTGTGCCTGTGCTAGTCTTAAGATAAATTATAAGTCATATGAAACTACAACAGACCTAACAAGCCGGCAGTGAAAAATATATCGCTTGAATAATAAACTTACTCATGCCACAGGCTGGAAACAGTACTAGATGGGGGGAAAAAAATAATTCAAACTTTCCACTTTGATGGACGCATGGTCTAAGGTGTCATACACACTATAGACTAGCCTGCTGATGATGGCGAGATCGTGGTTCAATCTCAGTCAGGTATACAGAGGGTGGTTTTTTCCCCCAAAATGGTTTCTTACTCTCTCCCTACACAAATACGGGTACAATTCCTCTAAATTCAACATCCCTGATCCATAACGCATTAGCATAGTTAATACATAGGCGTAAGCCTGAACAAGTAGTAAAATGTGGCGCTAAAGAAAAAAGGAAAAGACATCAAATTAGTCTATAAAATATCCAGAGGTGTTCAAGATAAACTACACACACACCCGCTTTGATGGCCGCATAATGGTGCGATCGTGGTTCAATCTCAGTCATGTATACAGAGGGTGGTTTTTCCCCCCAAAATGGTTTCTTACTCTCTCCCTACCCAAATGCGGGCACAATTCCTCTAATTTCAACATCCCTGATCCATAATACATTAGCATAGTTAGTACATAAGCGTAAGCCTGAACAAGTAGTAAAATGTGGCGCTAAAGAAAAAAGGAAAATACACTAAATTAGTCTACAAAATATCCAGAGGTGTTCAAGATAAACTACACACACACCCGCTTTGATGGCCGCATGGTCTAACGCGCTACTCTCACAGTAGACTAGACTGCCAATGATGTGGAGATCCGAGGTTCGAACCTCGGTTGAGTGTAACGAGGGCTGTTTTTCCAAGATGGTTTTCCACTCTACCTCCATGCAAATGTGGGTATACTTCCTTTAATTATAGCCTTCCCAATCCCCAATACCATTAGTGTAATTAATACATAGGCATGTAACCCAATGAAGTGCTAAAACACACACATTTATATAAAAAAAAGTCTGAATACCTCATTGGCTCACAATTTATCTCACCTTACTTATCCTACATTTTATTTAAAAATAGGTTTTACATAGGGGGAAAACATCTTATTTTTACTTCTTAGTTTTATTCAACATTATAATACAATTTTAATTGCACTATACAACAAAGTTGATGTCAAACATACTTTATTGTACTATTTTGGTTATATAAATAAAAAATAGTTAATTCAACAGTTGCCTGTAGTTGAGTATTTTTTTCAAATGTGAAAAAAGGATTTGATTTTAACATAACTTCTATAAACACTGATACAGCATTACAAAAACTAGCATGTTATTTAACTTTTGAGAGAGAAAAAAACTATATACAAAAATTATTATTAAATTAATAATAGTCAAAACAAAACTTAAAATAAAAAAAACTAAACAAACACACACAGCTAAATTCCATTCTCATATTCAAACAATAAAAACAAAAACAAACAAAAAACATAGCAGTGATGTCTAAATAAGAAAATACTGCCTAGTTAGTAATACATACTATGGTAGCAGTATCCAATGTAGTAGTTAGCTAACACCAAAAAGAAGCCAGCAGACTTTAGAGGGAATGAAAGTGGGATTGAAACGTATTTTTTGTAATATTTACATAAAAAGAATTTTTTGTCCAAAATAAATAAAATATTGCTACATTAAATTTAATTTGATGTGCTTTACTTAGTGAACTCAAAACAGTTTTTGAATTTTTGTCATAGATATTGCGGAATCTAACTAAGACTTTCTCTTTCGATTAAACTTATAACTCTATAAGGAAAACCTCTTTTCGCTATTGAACCTCTTTTCGCTATTGAGGTAATTGTATTATATTTGGAAGAAGGTACAGGAAAGGTGGATAGAAACAACCACCTTTCCTGTACCTTCTTTTGATTAAAGAAATTTCTCATCACATGCCAATATACTCATGACACATGTTACAGAAATGCTGAGATTACTGTGTGTGTGTGGTGTACCTGCTAATCCGATATTTTTGATGTCGTATACAAAACTACAAAAACAATGATCTTGACTAACTCTTTCCATTCCACCTCAAGCAAGCAACCCTCGAACAAGTACTAGAATTGATATGAGTGTTAACACAAACACTTCTGATTCTAGTTGAAAGCTTAAGTCACTCGATCAAAGTTTGGGAACCGTGTAATGGACATGACAATAAAATGGTGGAAAACAGAATGTGTCCAAGTTGTATTTAGACTGACCTACACAAGTTCCCTATACACCCGGCTCTTGAATTAAGCAGACTTCAGTTACTCATTTAGTGAGTAATGGGAAAGAGACTATTTAACTACAATTTATAAATTAAAAGTGTTCATCATAGAAGGTGCAGCTAAGCTCTCTGCTCGCGCAAGGTATGGGAGTAAAAGGGGGAAAAGAAAAGACCTATGATATGCCAGCAATATGTGCAGTGCATTCGTATTTGAATGATTACTCAAAATTTTCTGCAGTGACAATGGGGGACAAAGTTTCTTGTTAATAACTAGTGCATGTCCTTATTAGGACAGAATAAAGATTTGTGCACACTACTCATCTGTGAAGCCATTCTAAAATGGTCAAAAACGACCTTTTCAATGCAGTTTTTATCCGAATATTATTAATATTTCAAGAAAATTCAATTTTTGGAACTTCTATTAACTCTTACAAACGATTCATGTGTAATAGTATTCGTGTAAATTTACGATTTCTAGCCGATTGTATCACAGATTTGATGAGCTTCTGATGAACTCTCTTAATGCGGTCATTTGTTTAAAATTATGTGCAATAAATTTGTGCAAGCCGACTGCCACCGAGCGACAAGTAGGCAAGTAGCAATTACCATCTGCTTCAGTGCTCATATAGTCTAAAGTGTCACCCTTGTGTTAGACTAGACTGCCAATGACAAGGAGATTGAGATTCGAAACCTGGTTGGGTGTACTGAGGGTGGTTTTTCCAAGATAGTTTTCTACTCTCTCCCCACACAAATGTGGGTTCACTTCCTCTATGTTCAACCTTCCTCATCTCTAGTTCATTAGCGTAATAAGTGGACTATGTATGCAGTTAACTTAATAGGTAGTAAGACGCAGAGCTTAAAATATACTTCCAAAAAAAGATGCCTATTCAACTTCCTCTGTCCTCGCCAATCATTGTAATATTGTATTTATTTATTTTACTATATTTATTTTGGTCAATAACAAACAAGGACAGTTTAAAATAGAATGCAATTAAGAGAAACAATTAATCAATTTGTTTTCCAAGCTTCACTCCAAACCATCAACGTTCATTTATTTTAAGATTATGCTAGATTTACAGAATAATTTCAAGGAGCGCGACAACTGCATAAAGTGAGAGCAGGGTGCATTGTGTTAGTTTCAATGAGGTGGCAAACACAAATAAGTGAAAGAAAACATTTATAAATGTAATTTTAAAAATAAATATTGAGATTATTTCAGTAATAAATATTCCCATGAAAATATGTAGTTCATGTTACTAAAAATAAAAATAAAATAAAAAACATATTATTCACATTTTTAAAGTTCCGAGAAGATACATTCCAAGCAGATATCATAGTATTAGTCATTGTCATGGTTAAAAATATAATAATGTTTTAAGGACAACTAATCATAACATCAAGGCACAGTTAAATATATCACATGTGCACTAAAACTAGTTTTAATAATCAAAATGCTAATGTTTCGACATTAACTATAAATAGGAAGTGCCTGGTGTGTTAAGTGCCTGTAATTATAACCATAAATCACCAACACAGCTTATTTGAGGAAAACATCTTTTTATTTTTAAGTTTATGGTTTAAATTAGGAGGGATAGCCAGCACACTTACCTAGGTAATACTGGAGTAGAAATTGTTTAGATATAACACTAAAAAACACACAAACACATTTCTAAGAAAAAGCTTTCACTGTCACAGACAGCTTCATCAGGTCAGGAGAGTAGACTGATGCTTTTGGTTGAACTGTAAGGTTGACTGTCCACAGCTGACTCTAGGTTTAGTATTTGTTTATATGGAAAAAATACAGAAAAAGAGAAAAGGCTATCACATTACATTACTACTATCAGATAAAGGTGATGTTCACCTCTTATTAAAGTCAACCTAACCATTCGACTTGGATGGTTTTTATCAAAACACTTAAAAAGGTTGTGTGAAGTGTGTAGTGCAATTTCCTGTTCCTACTTTAACATTATTATATAAAACTGTGGACCAAAAATGTAAAAAATTGTTTCCCTTTAGAGTTATTTTACTCTTTTTATCATAAGAGCCAATATGTTTGTTCGTTTATGGGTTTTTATATATTGTGTTGATCTAGTATTTATCATTTCTCCTCCTTTTCTCTATTTTTTTTTAAAAGTTGGATTGTACAGAGGGAAGCAAAACTGAGATGGTATGAGCATGTAATGAGGATGGAAAAAGAGCACAGATGAGAGAAGAATGGAAGGAATTAAAGGAGGAAGAATGGTGTAAGGATAGAGGAAGATGGGGGCATTTTACTAGATTGACCCGGCCACAGGCTGGATGATGATTGATGATGGATGGTGGTTGTAAATTTCACATTCTTTCCTGAAGAAGTTTGACTAAATAATACCTAGGTCAAAGAGTGAGAGGTAACCAACCATTGGTTCAGAAGTACTGTTACAGTGTAAATTGTAAATTGTAAACTATGTTCCTCTCTCTCTCTCTCTTTTTTTTTGAAAGTCCAATTTTGTTTATCTTTCTTCTCTTTATTTTTACTACTCCCCCTGCATCTTTTACTTGTACATTTATCTCAGACATAAAGATACCCAACTCAAATTATGAACGAGTGTCTAAATAATTATAACAATTCACAAGTCAGGATTTTTCAACCGCCAACAGCTTTGGTTAAATAAATACATTAAATAAATAATTTATAATTAAACTATCAATATGGGAGAAATAAATACTTAGAAATTTGAGGGGGAAAAAAATATCTAGGTGAGTGTATTGAAAACCAAGCTATCTAGTGGCAAAGATGAACTTTACACATTTGAATCAAAAACATCTTCTATTTAAACACTTTTAAATTTTTCTTATGACATTTTAGTTTTATTTATTTATTCAGGGTGTGCTCGTATTTTCATAATTACTGTTTTTGAAAAGAGCATACCAAACACACCAGGCATTAATAGGATAGATAACTTAAGTTTGTTACTATATACTAAGTTCATCTTGTAGATCCTTATTGATATGAGATGTAATTAGCTAATATACAAGGCACTTTGTGAAAAGAAGGAAGCATGTTAGAGTTCATATGACCAAGGACACTTAGTGACAATGTCAAAATTACTAACAAAAACAAAATACAAATTCAACAGAGAATAAACAACAGATCTACTGAACTGAGTTAATATTTAACAAGATTGTACATACAATAAGAATAAACTATTGCACAATCTATTGAACTTGATTTGGACCTATTTAAAGTATTTAACAGTAGAGACTCTAATATGATTCGACAGAGATAAATATTAAAGTCTTATTTTATTTATTTGCAAATAATGAAGATAAAAAAATAAACGTTTACTATCAACAAACATGTTTTCTTTATAGTCATTTGTAAGGCTGAGTTACTTACGCTTAGGAATTTTTAATTTAGTCTGCCTCCACTTTAGTGTAAATGCAAAGATTCGATCCACAGACTTGTAGATGGTGTGGCTAGCCTCAAACATAGGTTTGATGGGCATTTGACTACGTAACATAAAGGGAACAGATCACTAAATGTAGGTGATCATAATTTGTCGATAGAAGAGTGTGCTCAAACCTATGCAAGCAGTGGAAAACCCAAGCTTTTGGACCAACACCAAAATCTGTTCGATCCGCATAACACCAAACATATAGAAGCAGCAACCTCTATTTGACAAACATTTCCGATTAATGGAGATTTCTAGTTCATTAGATGGATCAGCTGTGAGAAATATTTTTTAAAGACAATAATAACTCCTTATTGAGGGGAATCAATGCATAATAGGAAGACTCCTATTTAGTCTACCCCATATTAAAACCATATATTTTTATATTGTCTTTCTATTATGTATTTATATAAAGTTTTTCTTTACCTTTTTATTAGAAATATATTTACACCCCACAAAAATTTCTCCATTTACTTTAACAAATATATCCATTTATATTAAAATAGACAAAGGAACACATAATAACGTCTTTCAATCCTGAATTAGCTTTGAGAACACAACTATTATTAACAACAAAATAATAAATATTGGCACTACTTAAACATGTAGCTAGCTCATCACCCGATGTTAACAATAAAATAAAATATATTTTGTACTTAACATTGTATTTTTAACACCTTAACAGATGGCATTTAAAATATTTATTTTTTAAATATCTTGTGGCAATTCCACAACTTATTTACCATGATATCATAGTATCTGCAATTCAATTAATAACAATGTTATAGGTACACTTATTTTGAACAATGTAAGAATATCATAGTGTGCTTTTTGTTTCTTTACCTAAACAATAAATATTGGACAAAACAAAAGGATAGTAACATTGAAAATTAAGGGGAAGGATGGGGCATGATGAGGTGGGGAAGTTGAATTATAATTTAGAGGAGCCGTTGTATTGAACCCTTTCAGTTTAATCTGTTTGTTTTTGTGTTCTACAAATCTTCCAGCAGGTAGCCTTGCATTAAGTTAAACTGTTTTAATATATCATTCATTTAGTAATGATTTAGTCAGGAATTTTATTACAAACAATGTTAATATTAGAGATGGGCCAGGTATACTTTTTACCATTTGAATTTTAGAAAACCTGGTAAACATAAAGAGGTTTATGTTCTTGCCTTGGTATAGTTTTTTCCCCATTCAATTCCGATTTTATTCAAAACAATGTCTAACTTTGGGACTTCCGAATCCTTAAACCTTCAAATCCCTCAAAGTTTTAAGGATATTTTAGATTTGAGGAATGGATAAAATATAAAATTTGGAATTTGAAAAAGAAGATTAAATTTTAAAAATTTTGAATTAGGATTTATTTTTGAGCTCTATTACCATGTCTAGGTGGTTCAGCCCCAACATAATTATAATTAATAATTCATAATTATATGCCAAACTTAACAACCAGACTCCAGATAGTTAGCTTAACACATTTAGTTACTATTTCTACTATTCTATCATTTTTTTCTCCTCCAAGATTCAGGATTTATAGGTAAAATGAAGATTCAGATTTGTAAAATAGGGGATGAGATCGCAATAACAATAAAATATATTATGTTCCTGCATTTAACCAGTTGTGATGATAGGCTAAGAAAAAAAGTTCAAATACCCGCTAAAAGATAGTTTAGATTTCCTTTGGCTCTGGATTAAATATACATTTTTAGTATGTGCATGTGCAAAAAGCTAAAAGTGCAAAGAAAATGACACATGAAACAGATAGTTAGCTTAACACATTTAGTTGCTATTTCTACTATTCTATCATTTTTACCCCCAAGATTCAGGATTTAAAGGTAAAATGAAGATTCAGATTTGTAGAATAGGGAATTATATCGCAATAACAATAAGATATATTATGTTCCTGCATTTAACCAGTTGTGATGATAGGCTAAGAAAAAAGTTCAAATACCCGCTAAAAGATAGGTTAGATTTTCTTTAGCTCTGGATTACATGTACATTTTTAATATGTGCATGTGTGAAAAGCTAAAAGTGCAAAGTAAATGACACATGAAAAGTTGTCCTACGAATACAAAATAATTGTTTTACTGTAGATTCACAAGTTCGCCGAAAAACGAGTGCAGAACAGAAATGCAGTCATATGATGAGCTCTAAGCCAATCAAAAGATGCTCGCCTCATAGGCACGAGCTGTTCCGCTGAGGCTCAACTCATCTCTACTTCGTCCGCTCTGCCTGAGATGTTCAGCACGGGGAAACCAATCAAATCTCAGAACCAACCATCTCAAATCAGTGCACACATGCATTTGACAACGCATGCGCTGTACAGACCGGAGCAAGCAGACAGCTTTGTTGAACTATGTGAAGGGATTTGAAATAACCTGTTAATGTAAGTGTGTTTATTGATGTATTGGAGTGTGCCACTAAAGAGCGTTATAATTTGAAAATACTCATCGGGAGAATGATCTAGATTCTAGAATATATGTTTATCCACAAGAAAATAAAATATGTTTATAATCAACTGTTTTAAGTTAGCATTGCAATGCACCATGGGTCAACATACATCGTGTGAATTTCTGCGCAGCTGTGGCGGGAACTACTTTCTATTTTCAGCGAAAGTGGGAATCAATCTTAAGTATAATACAAAACCAAGATTAATATCATATTTTGAGTTTATAAATAAACAACGGAGTTTTAATCCAAAGGAATCAAAATATCACACAACACAACAAATCTCAAATTAAGGAATAATCACCCAATATTAGAAATATCTATCAGAGGTCACAGTTTTATTTTTTATAATGAGATTCACTCCAGTATTCAGAAAGTTTCAAACTCGCCATTTGATAATAGGATGGGAGTACTGATTAAATGTGTTTCGATTCACCTGCAACAGAATTATTCCATAAATAAAATGGAAATAAATATTTGAATCATTACTATTCCCTTTTTTTGTTTATAATTTTTTTAAAGGAAAATCTATGTTAGATAATATTGAAGATATTAAAAAATACCTATATAAACCCTTATTTACCTGCAATTATAAACTAGAGTGGCTGGTTACTGGTTACAAAGATGAAGAATAACAATAAGAAGTGAATGAAGGAATGATAGCACTAATAAGATGACAAACATAATATATTTATTATATTTGAATGTTAGCAAAAACTAAATAAAAATGTGCCATATTTACGATTCAAACTCGAGAGCAAAGCAGCCAACAGATAATTTATCCAACCTACGATTTAATCAAACATATGTTGCATGAATGCATTACACTCAATTAATAACCGTTCAGTTAGAATAAACGTGAAAAATATTCCCATGCAAAAACTTGAATCGCGGCAACTTTTAAGTTTCAATCCCACCGTTTGTTATTAAAAACTTGTTTAGAGCCTAACAAATCTTTGTGAACCAATTCAAATTGGTTCAAAATGTCAATGGAGTAACTGTTGTATTTAATACATGAAATGGGGTGACAAAGATTGAGACAGGAACAATGAAAGGAACAAACACAATATGGATTTTTTAGCTACAAGAGGAACAATATTCAGTTTGTTCCCAAGATCCTACTTCTCCACAACCAGTTAACTACAGGTAAATGAGAAGTCGTAATCTTCTCTCGTTATTGACAATAAGAAAGTATTTGTGTTGCACCTTCAGACTTTCACCCTAAATTGAGAGCAGCCCACCAGACTAAAAGAGTAACACGATTACCACCGAGGGCCCCGGCCAATCTCTGGGTTATTCCTCCTGATGCGTGCAGAGCTGCAGAGTACAGCACAGAACCAGCAGCAAGAAGGAGACCAGATAGAAGCCGAGGCCGGCTAGTTGCTAGTCCCCACACCCGTCCAATCGCTCCGTGTTGTTGCAGTTGTGGGGGGAGGTGTGAGAGCCCTTGGAGCGATGGTCTCTGCGGTACTGGGTCACAGCTCGCCACACCCTCAGCTCCACGCCACCCCTAAAACACATACACACAAAATATAAACACTTGGTCATTGGAAATTATTCAGAACTAAACCTGTACGAAGCTATGAATGAGTCTGAATCTCAAGGTTGCTAGGGTTCGTGTTTGGTTCTGAAATTCTGGATCTTAAATTCTTGAAATTTTAAAGGTTTGAATCCAATAGTCAATTTTCGACTAATTTAACTTTTTAAAGAAGATAGAATAGATCGGTTATTTGTAATTTGGTAGTAATTTATGTTTTGATTCCAACTTTAAAAAAATCTTTCTTCATAGTGGTTGTATAAGACTATAAAACAAGACTAGTGGGCTTCACAGAATGTACCGTTTCCATTTTTTTTTCATAGATAAATTTAAAATGTTGTGCTCAGCTGCACCTAGAATTTGCATCATTGGGGGAGAGAATTGTTGTTCTTGATTATTGGATAGTTTGTTGTTACTAATAATATTTTAAAATGAGGTGATCTGATGATGATGATGATTATAATAATATTAATAATAATTTGATACGAAGTGTTTGAAACGTGTTGGAAAAATATTTAAATAGAATTAAAAGATTTAGATAAAATTTAGAAATGATTAAATAGAGCCCCCGTGAAATTTTAACATGTAAAATATTAATGTATTCAATTGCTGAGAAATCACTCAATAAAAACAAGAAATCTATTATATTAATTTTCCCCCCATTTCAATACAAAATAAAAATATTAACTTTTTATACCTAAATCAAATAATTTTACTTACCACAAATTAGGATAAGTAACAGTAAAGAATCTCCAAACAGTATGGTTTTATTAAGATTATGTGTCTACTCACCTGAGTCCTAATCGCCTGAGATCCTCTCTTGTCACATAGTTAAGAACATCATCATGGCAGTACTCCTCCATCACAAACTGGAACATGAGATTGAATTAAACAATTTTTTGTTTTATCTGTGTATTTAATTAGCCCTCTCAAACAATATTTTTAAAATTACTCTAATATATATTAGAAAGTATAAATGTCTAATATACATTAGGAAGTTGTGTAGTGTGTTTCACACTCCATCCTGATAAGTTACGATAGAATGAAACCCAGGTCAGGGGATTAGGCGGTAATGACCAATTCTCTTCAAGAGACAGCCACAGCCTCTTTGTCCAATGGCAGCAATGTAAAGTGTGAACTGTGTTCTTCTTTTCATTGTAAAGGCCATATTGTGTTTGTCTCCCTTTTATATATTTCTATCCACCTTTCCTCTACCTTCTTCCAAATATAATATGATTACCTCAAAAAGCAAAAAGAGGTTTTCCTTAAAGAGATATATCTAGTATTAGTAATCACCAGGGCTCGGATTTTGATGAAATTCCTTTTTTTTTGTACATCACAGACAATGTTCACATTTTGTTCATAATCTCTGGGTAGAGGAAACATTTTTTTATAAGTAATTTTTTCATTTTTTTGTTATTTTAGATTCTTAAGTCATATTTTCTTGCTATATGTTCTTTTAAAGGCATTTTTGAGTCATTTTTACTTTTTAGACATTTTGATTTTTCTTTAGACATTTTAAACATAGTTTTAGGAATGTTAAATAGGTATTTTTTTAATACTATTGGTATTTTTTTAATACTATTGATATTTTATAAATGTATGTATACTCAAGCATCAGCGCCAAATGCCCACAATATAAAATCTTGAACAAATATATCTATATATTGTACATGTGGAAGCCAGGTCAAAGTTTCGAGGTTTCACACCCCCTTAGTCAGATTGATGTGGGAACACTGTAACCATCCCAGTACTCACTCGCTCTATGGAGCCTTGGTCCAGTCCCAGGCCTTGTAACCAGTCGACAAGACCCTGGTCTGCTGAGCTGTCAGTGACACTTATCTGCGGTAGTAGTCCGACAGGAGATGTGGCCACATCTGAGCCTGCAGCTGACCTCTGAGAGCCATACCTGCAAAACATGTCATGCAACAAAAGGTCCCTCACTTGATTATATTTTAATTATAGAATTGAGATTCTCTAAGTTTATACTTTAAATTCAAGTTGTCAGTAACATGAAATGATTAAATGAATCCACATATTTTATTTTATTTTAATATCTAAAAAAAATCTAAATTGAATATTAAGCTAAGCTATTAACATAAAGTATATGACAGCTTAGCCCAAACAGTAGTGCATCTGCCTACTGAGCTAAGGGTCCCGGGATTGATTCCCAGTATGACCGAAAAATGTATCATTGGTGAAATGTGGGTTTACTACCCTTTCACAGTGAAGAATTAATGGCCGGGGACTGGATGTTGTGCTTGTCCTTGTCTTAAGTTAGATTATAAGGCATATTAAGCTACGACAGAACTAGCAAGCCGGTAATGGAAAATATATGGCTTGAATAAAAAAATCGAACCAGGCCTCAGGCTGTAAACAGTCATGGAAGTAAAGTAAATTTACAAAAAGTCTAAAAAAATAATTGTATTTATAAAGTGAATACACTATTAATATAATGCATTTCACAAGTTTCTATGGTCAAATAAAATTATTTGAGATGATCAGTTAAAACTAGAGGCGGGCCACTCGAATCTTTGAATCCTCGAATCCACTAAATCCTGACAAGTATTCAAGATTCGAGAATTTGGTGTTTTACTGGATTCGATGGTTGAATCTTTCATCTCATAAACAAAGCATATTATGAATTCAAAAATTACTTAGCTAGGCCTACTTGAAAAGCACAACTTAATCTGTAATCATTATTTTGCAAGTGGTGGTTGGGGTAGATTAAAATTGAAAGCATGAATGAAATATTTCTTTATTTATAGTATAGGCCTATATTGTGTAATGAAAATTTATTTGTAGATCATTAATATTTCTAACAATTTGCTAGGATTCGGATTCGAGAATAAAAAGTAGATTCGGATTTGAGAAATATTGGATTCGACCCATCTCTAGTTAAAACAAAACATTACTTATGAGAAGTTTAAATTTTAGAGTCAAATTTTGAATAAAATACCTTTGAAACCAAAGCTGAGATATATTTAGGATTGAAATTTTTGAGCCCAATTAAAATAATTCAAAAATCTAGATTCGAGATTTCAAATCAAATATGAATCTTAGATGGATTCAAATTCAAAATTTCAGAACTTCGCAGAGGCTTAGTAAGAAAGCTACAAGATGAAATCTTAGGTATTCCCCAAAATAATATTTGATTTATTAATTAATAATACTGTGTTTATTTTAAATGTAACAGCATCTAATATTCATAAACTGTGTTCTTCTTTTCATTGTAATGGCCATATTGTGTTTGTCCCCCCTTTTATATGTTTCTATCCACTTTTCCTATAATTTCTTCCAAATATAATAGAATATATTTTATAATAAAGGAGATTGATAAAACTAAAGAACCCTGCCTTGAGATTCCTGACCTTAGGTACTAGAGCCGTGCGTGGTATGTATGGCCAGTAAAGAAACACAGCTCACCCTGACTCCAGCCGTGACCGTCCAGACACCAGGCCCAACTGTTGCATCATCTGCGACAAGAGTTGTATCTGTAGTTTATGCTCTTCTAAGGACTGTTTTAAAAGGACCTGGTAGTTCCTTTGAGACTCCAGCAAGTCTTGAAGTAACCTTGGAGGAAAAATACACAAACATATATACTTTCTCTTTAGGGTATATTTTGCTATGTATAGAGGAAAATAGAGGAAAGGGAATGAATAAGATAAGCCTAATACAACGAAAAGAAGAATACAGCCCACACTTAGCACCACTGCTGCCGGACCAAAAGGTATTCGCTGCTTCTTGAAGAAAATCGATCATTACTGTCCAATTCCTTGAACTAGGTTTCATTCTTTTGGAACTCATCAGGTGGGAAAGTAAAAGAAAATGAAGGAGATGAAGTATTTAGGGAAAATACCCCAAGGGAGGCCGAGGAGAAGAATGAAAGAAATTAAAGGAGTAAGATGTGCCAATAAGAGGAGAAGAATGGAAGCAATTAAAGGAGGGAGAATGGTGGAAGGATAGAGGAAGATGGAGGCATTTTAATAAACTGACCTGGCCACAGGCTGAAAACAGTCGATGATGATGATGAGGGAGCATAAAACGCGCAAGGCAACTTCCTAAGAAAAAGGAAGGAAAAAAAAGAAGAGAAAAAGTAAATTGGTAATGAATGATATTCTTATTACGTTTCTGTCCAGTGGCAGCAGTGTGAAGAGTGAAGTAGGTTTGTTTCATTGTAAAAGTAATTCATTCCTTTTGTGTGTTCCTATCCCTCTTTCCTGTACCTTCTTCCCCATATAATATTATAGGATTTGGAATTGTATAACAATATAAGATATAACATAATTATGTATGTTGATTTTCTTAATAATGAACAAAAAAAAAATTTGCTTTGTCGTCGTTGTCATCATTATCATCATCATCATCATCATTATTATTATTAGCACCACGTCTTACTAGCCATTCGGGCTATACACACTTACGCTAATGTGTAATGGTAGGGTGATTGTGAGATGAAATGGAGGACCTACAGTTTAACGTGAGAATCCGAACCTGGCATTCCCCACATTCACAAGCAATTGCTTTGTTAAGGAATACAACACACTTATGGCAGTCATAAGGTTAATATTCTACCGGTAGATTAGAATGTTTTTTTTAAGGTTCTTAAAAACCTAGTCCTGGCCAAGGATGTGACAGTCAAAAGTTGGTAGCAATGTATGAGACTCTTTAAATGTTCAAACAAATTTCAATTTCACAAAAAAGGACACCAATATATAAAAACAATTTATTTTTTTCTTCTTTTTTTTTCTAGCACCATGTCTTTCTACCTGTTCGGGTTGTATGCTTATGTACTAATTATGCAAATGGTCTAATGACTTTGGAAAGTAATATTTAGAAGAAGTGTACTTGCATTTGCATAGAGGGAGAGTGTAAAACCGTTTTAGAAAAATCATCCTCAGTACACCTAGCCAAGATTCAAACCTCAATCTCCCAGTCATTGGCGGTCTAGTCTAATGTGATGAGATTTTTTCAATATGAATAGTGTTTTGTACTGTACTTAATAGCTAAGAATGGCAATATATTAATGTCGAAGATTCAAAATTGTCAAAGACGGAACTTTTTCGAAGCAAAGTCAAAGCTGATATTTGTTTCGACTCCAAGATAAAGTTTCAAAGATTCAAACACCCCTACAGCACACGGCATCTTCCTCAGGAGGTGGCATACTAAACAGGAAGCTGGCTTCAGTGGTGACAACTTAGTTGTTTAGTAATAATATTTAGCACCGCGTCTTACTACACGTTCGGGTTATACGCTTTCAGTACTAATTAATCTAATGGCTTAGGAATTGGGAAGGTTGAGTTAGAGGAAGTGAACCCGCATTTGTGTGGAGGGAGAGTGGAAAACCATTTAGGAAAAACCGCCCCCAGTTCACCTGACCAAGATTCGAACCTCGATCTCCCCGCCCTCGGCAGTCGAGCTCAACACGACAAGCGCGTTAGCCAACTACGCCACCGAGGCAGGTTAGTTGTTTAAGGATGAAACCTTCTTTCTAGGAGTAAAAATAGCCTTGGGAGTCTGTTGTATGTGGATGGTAGGTGATGGCGCTACTGCACCATTAACAATACTTCCCACTAACGGTGGTGATAGTGAAATCTCAAGGGAATTTAAGATCCAGCAGATAAGTTTCTATCCATCAACAACTAAGTGGGCACCAATGAGCCCAATTTTCTGTTAATTATTTATTTACGTAACATTCATGACCGATTCCAGCATGTGGCTGGGTCAGTTTTTTATTCAAACCATAAATTTTCTACTACAGGCTTGCTAGGCCTGTCGTAGCTTCATATGCCTTATAATCTAATTCAAGACTACGACAGGCACAACATCCAGTCCCCGGCTGTTAATTCATCACTGTGAAAAGGTAAACTCACATTTCCCCCATAATAATTTTTTTTAGGACATGCTGGGAATCGAACCCGGCCCCCTTAGCTCAGTAGACAGATACACTAGCGACTGAGCTGAGGTGTTAGATTGTTATTTATTTATAACGCTGATAAAAGTTAAATCTCACCTGAAGTTTTCCGCCTTGACAGAGTTGACCTGCTCCTGGTACTCGAGCCTAAACTTGGCATCAGGAAAGCTATCTACAGTCTTCTGGGACTTGACAGAGTTTACAGTTGACAGGCCGGAAGTGGAGCCATCCCCGGTTCCGTCCCCCTCGGTGGTGTGGTCTCGCCGAGGCTCCTGTCCTGCCAAGTTTGCTCCCAACTCTAGAAGGGACAGCGAGGGGAAGGGACGAATCATGAGAATCATTCAGATAAATACATGTTGCATTCACATAACAACTAATTGAGTACAAGGTTCTGCCAAAAGTGAAAAGGTATTAGTCTTCGGTTGTTATTTAGCATCTTTGTTATATTTAGAAGAATGTACTGGAAATGTGATTAAGAAAGACATAAAAGGGAACTAACACATTATGAATTTTACAATAAAAAGAATACATTGCACACTTTACATTACTTCAATCAGACAAAGAGGCAATTGTTGCCTCTTGAAGAAAATTGATCGTTACCACCCAATCCTCTGACCTAGGTTTCATTATATCGGAAATCATCAGGAGGGAGTATGAAACGCGAAACACAAAAGGGAGAAAAAGGAAATTTTAAATAATGATAGAACATTTAGATAGGAACATTTAAAAGGAATGAATAACATAGGGGATTTGGCGGTATTGCTTGATTTTCTTCAAGAGGCAGCCATTAACGCTTTGTCCAGTTGAAGCAATGTAAAGTATTAATTGTGTTCTTCTTTTTATAGTCAAATCCTTATTGTGTTCATTCCTTTTATATGTTTCTAATCACATTTCTTGTACCTTCTTCCATCTGTCACCTTAACTCAGTTGGTAGTGCGTGGGTCTACTGAGATAAGGGTCACGGGTACAATTCTCAGCATGACTGAAGAATTTATCATTGGTGAAATGTGGGTTTCCCCCCCCTTTCACAGTGATAAATTAACAACTGGGGACTGGATGTTGTGCATGTCCTAGTGTTAAGTTAGATTATAAGGCATATGAACTTACGACAGGCCTAGCAAGCCGGTAGTGGAAAATATATGGCTTGAATAAATAAATGACCCATGCCATAGGCTGGAAACAGTAATGGATGTAAAGTAATGTACTTTTTCCAAATATAACAAAATTACTTCATAAAGTGAAACAAGGTTTTCCTAAAAGAAACTAAGCACGTTTGAAATATTTCACAGAATTATTGTTTTCTATCTTATAAATATTTTTTACAGTATAAATTTATAACAATGTAACTATAAATAATATACTATAAACTCAAAATTCCTGGGTGCACAAAATAACGTCTCAGAAAATTGACATTTTGAGTATGTACTAACATAAAGGTTCCCCATTCCTCATCTAAGGGAACTGGAGGATTAGGATGAAATTTAAAGAGATTGCACCAACATTTAACTTAAGACCTGAGAAACCACAATGTAGGAAATTTATCTTTGACACAGCTGATATAGACCGAACTCTGTCCTTTGGTGAAATGTTGAAAAATTATGTAATCTTAATTGAGGAGAAAGAATGATTTTAAGAGCCCATCTCATTGCTGATTTACTGGAAAAATTATTTTCACAATTATTAATTAACACCTAAGCATATCTAGGTGTGATTTTCTGAATTTTTTATTTGACAACAAAAAAATTTGGTTAGGTAGTTGTTATTTGATTTAATTTTTTTTTTTCAATTTTGTTGTATTTTTTAAAATGTGGTAAAACAGTTTCACTTGTCTTGACTACTCATTTTCTAAATTAGAATAGAGAAAACCGCACCATAATGTGACACCTGGGTTGAAATATATTAAGTACCGGTATCTAGTTTAGGTGTTATCCGGAGGGTGAGACGGGTTATTAACACTTATATTTTTTATCTCTTAGTATAATAAAGATAGGACATATGTACCTGGGGATAGTACAGTAATGGCAGCCTGTACAGCGTTCCTCACCAAGTTATCCAAGGCAAACATCCAGTGAGGTTTGATACTATGCAAGCGGAGGACCACATTCACCTGGAACAGACTGGCACATTAGTAGGGTAAGCACTACTCTTAATTTAAGTCTAACTCTGTTAGAATAAGAAATTGATTACATAGAATTTTGAAAGAATTTGAGTGTAATGAAACCCTTTTTTTGTTCGTTAGTGGATCATGAAACCCATTCTTCATTGGTGAAAATTCTTTGTCCCTGTTTGGAAGCTTTATTTTTAATGTTTCTTAAAAGAAAAAACAACAACAATTGAAGTAGTTCTGGACCCATTTATTGACCAGAGTAACGAGTTGGTTTTGGTCAAACAAACCGGAGTTCAGTTTGCTTTACGTGGTATAATGACTGCAGAAGAGTGAGCCGTGATATGTCAGTCTGGTGAACTATCATGTTCGACCAACGAAATAAACGTGATTAGAGTTGAAGTGTGGTCCCACCCCCGTGGAGGCCAGAGAGCAAGACCGCGTGACCTGTCCTATAGCACCACATAAGGCGGGCCCAAGAGTCCATGGTGGCGGTAGGGTGACGCCATACTGTCTACAGTACCACCATTGTAAAACCCTAATCTTCTACCAAACATTACTAGTCATTCTACTACATCCTGAAGATGATATACATTCAGATTTTTGAGCCGAGCTTGAAACGGCTATACACACTCAGGATTGGGATCAACATGTTTATGGGCTGGTAATTTCAAGCTTCTTGAAAAAAGGTTATTTCTTTGCCTGACATTGTGTGGCTGGTGGCACCAGGCCTTAAACGACCTTTTTTTTAAATTAAATTTTAAATATTTTCACTTTAATTAAAATTGTATATTTATAAATATTTGAGAATTAAAATTTGGATTTGATAAATATAAGGATTCGGCCAATCTCTAATAAATGTGTGTGTATGTATACAGTCGAACCTGGATAAGCAAGAAAACTCTAAACGTGAGACTAATCACCAGACACCATTATTTTCACCTCCGAGAACCTCTATAAGTGAGAGTGTCTTCCAGGAAATGCAACACAATTGTTTGTGTTTTGAAAGGTCAGACAAACACACGCATGGTTTTTTGTTTCTCTGCTAGGGTTCAGGTTTGCATTAGTAAACGAAGACCTCTACAAGTGAGAGAAGCCGCTCCTGAACCTCTATAAGTGAGAAACCGGCTAAGTGAAAAACCTCTATGAGCAAGAAAAAATCGTCGGTCCCTTGAACTATCGATTATCCAGGTTATACTGTATAAATATTTAAAAGCAAAAAGTGTTACTAAAAGCTTTTTAGTGGAAAAAAAACAGGGTACTTCTTTATTGAGACAAAAATATTGTAATAGCTATAAATAAATAAAGTCAAAGGTACTGAATTATTACTCAGATGAGTTTAAATGTGTGTTTGACTATTTCTACAATAGAAGATAGAAGAAAGAAAGAAGATGTCAACTTTGTGGATTGATATCACCCTACATTTTTCCTCTTCCTTTAGGTGGTCTTCATTCATTAAATTTACTCTTCTTAGTTTATTTGTATCAATTTCCGTATTTAGCCATTGGGCCACCCATCACCTTACTAAACATATAAACAGGGACAGCATAGGTGCAGTATGGTGACAATATAAAGGAAATAAAGTATACTATTTTTTCATGATCCCTCTCCCATTCTTTGCAAACTATTGATGTATACTCACCGCATCCTGGAAGAGGTAGATAGCGAAATGCAGTTGGTTGATGGCTGCAGCGTCAAAGTCTAGCTCTTCCCTCAAGGTGTGGATTGCCCTTTCGATAACCTCCTTGCTCTGATCAGAGATGTAGTCCTTTAATCCCCGCATGAGTACCTCAAGGTGGCCCTAGAGTCACCAGGAACACCGTTTCTCTATACATTGTCATGAGAGAGGATCTCCTTTCACATTTTCAGAATTTCAGAGATGATTCCTGTCTAGAAACGTTAAATTAAGTTGCAGAGGGTGCGAGTAGTTTAGAGCTCCCGATAATCAATAGATCCCAACATGCTTCAGTGGCCGCGTGGTCAAACGCACTACTCTTGCAGTGGGCTAGATTGCTGATGACGGGTAAATTGAGGTTCGAATTTCGGTCGGGTGTACCGAGTTTTTTTTCCTTTCGAAAATGGTTTTCCACTCACCCTCCACGCAAATGCAGGTACATGTTATAATAATATAGCCTTCCTATTCCCTAAAACCATTATCATAATTAGTACATAAGTGTATATAGCCTGAATGGGTAGTCAGAAGCGTCGCAAAAAAAAAAAAATCGCAAACAATAAATCAAACAGATCAAGTGGCTAAACAAACTTTCGATATATTACTTTAAAAATTTGAACTTGGCACGCTGCTATTTGAAGCAATGTATGAAATATTCTTGAGGCTAAATCAAAGATTGGATATTTTTTTTAAAATTGTTTAATGCTGGAAAAATATTATATTATACTTATTTATAGAACATCTATATATCATGTTAGCTGTCATGAGAAGAAACAAGATTAAGAATGAGGTTATCCGGGAAAGAGTGGGGGGTACAGGGAGTACATGAGATAGAAGTGGAAGCAAGAGTGAGACGTTATGGGCATGTAATCAAGATGGAAAAAGAGAGGGTGACAAAGAACATGGCGGCAATGAGTTATGTAGGAAAAAGACTGCAAGGTAGGCCAAGAAAAAGATGGGCAGAGCAGATAACAGACAGGTGTGTAAATGAGAGGAGAAGAATGAAAACAATTAAAGGAGTAAGAATCGAGGAAGCTAAAGGCATTTTACTAAACTGACCTGGCCACAGGCTAGAAACAGTTGATGATGATAATAATAATAATGATTGTGATTATGAGGATGATGATGATGATTATATAATTAGATTTATTAAAATAATTTAGAATATTTTTTTTGCACAATTATTTGAAAGATTTTATCCTAAGCTGATAAATCTAATTATAATCCCAGCATGCAATTCAATTACTTGATTTTTCTGTAATAATGATGATTCGAAATGTACATTTAATTTATCATAAAAGGTAGCAAGCTTACCTTAGATGGTTCCACTATGGCTCAGCTAGGACCATGGAGTAATCTGTCAAGGTAAAACTGTTACCTTTCATGATAAACAGAATGCACATAACTCAGAAAGGCAATGATTGAACATAAATAAGTATTTCAGCATTATATGGTTTTATCATTAGAGAAGATTCTTAGTTGTCAAAACCAAGATTTTTTTTTTTCAAAGTAAAGATAAAAGTGATTTTTATTTTTTGAAGCTTTGCACACCCTTTTAAATCTACTTACAAAAAACACCCTACAAATATTTAACACAAATTATCAAGCTTTCCTTTCTTATCTGCCTTATCGAGGGATTCCATTGCCCTAGTTGGATGGACATGTATATAAAGTCTCACCATGGTGAGCACAGTCTCGCCCATGTTCCTCATCCACACTTCGCAGATCTTGTGCTCGTCCTGGGCAAGCACCCTAGACAGGGTCATGCGGCGCTGTGAGTCCTTCTTTAGTAGGTAGAAGCCATCCAGCTCCGCGTCAGCCATAAGATTCGGGGCCCCTGTGGGTCCTTTCGCGTGGGGGCCCAGTTCCACCTCGGGGGAGAGTAACCCTCCCGAAGAGCTGCGGCGGGTCATCAGGCCCTCGGGGTCCGGAGTTTCGCATGTTGTTGTCAAACTGTAGAGATAATCACACAAATGTGTTACAATGTGTACACTCAATTGTGATCCAAGCCCCCATATCCACGTCATCGGCAATCCAGTCTATTGGGAGTGTGATAAGGTGATAGGCATCATAGCGCCTTCATCAGTCTAAGGATAACAAATCTGCAGGAGGGTAAGAGATCAGGATTTGATCCTGGTCCGGTGCACTGAGAGGGAGTTTAGCCAAAATGGTTTTCCACTCTCCTTCCACACAAAACAGATACACTTCCTCTAAATTCAAACTTTCTCATCCTTAACACATTTTGTAATTAGTACACAGGCGTATAACCCAAATGGTTAGTAAGATGTGGTACTTAAAAAAAACCACATTAAAAATATTGTCATAATATTTCTAGAAGATAAAGTAAAAATTAATGTTTTTTTAATATATTTTTGTGTGCATAATCTTAGAATCAAAAGTATTAAAACATCTATGTCAAACAAAAGTCATCTCCAAAAAACAGCATAAAAACAAGCCAAATAAATCAAATAAAACCAAACCAAACCAAAACAAGAGTAGGTACTACACAGCGATGAATTTGTTCCACAATGAAGAAAACACCACCAGTAATAAATCAAGATTATTTACCAGACTTCAATACAGTTTACACTTTGATTAGACGATTAATTTTTTAAACCGCCTAAATTATAGCCATGCCCATGGTGTTGGCTTTTTTAAATTAATGATTAAACATTGAAAAGAAAATTGAAGGGCAAGAACTACACATTTGCCAGAAAATTCTAGGCCTCAAAGTTCACAATTTAAAACACAACAGAACACATAATTATATAAATTTTGGGGTTCACAGAAGAGAGTAAAACACAAAATGGACTAGGGCAGCATAGCTAGAGGTTGATCATGGTCACTTATATACTGTCAGAACACTTACAACAGAATCTAAGTGACCATTATCAACCTATAGCCCTGCTACCATAGTCCAGTCTGTTTTATTCTCTTCTGCCGAAGAAGGGGACTGATGTATCCTGAAAATTACCTAATTATGTGTTCTATTGTTTGTTTAGTTGTCAACTTTGAATCCTACAGTTTTATAGTACGTGTGTAGGCCTTGCCCTTCTATCCTCTTTTTTTAATTTTTAATTTAAAGTATCCATTTGGTGACAATTTTTAATTTAAAATAGTCATTTGGCACCATTTTTCCTTTGTTTGAATTAATGAGTAGAAATATTATATCAAAGAGATAGCTAAATAAACATTTCGTAATATCCCAACTTTACAAATGTAATAAAAATTGCTGGATTTTGTGTGTATGAATTACACTGCCCATTCGCACTATCTGTGTGTACACTAAATGGTTATGAATAAGGTACAAATAAGAGTAAGTGTACCCACATATGAGTGGGAAACCATTTAGGAAAAGCCACCGTGAGTACACACAATCCTCAATATCCTTGTTATCGACAGTCGTCTAGTGTGAGAATGATGCCTTAGAATAAACAACCGCTTATATGGTTAAGGGTGACCTAAACCTTTTAAACAGGGTGTCCAGCCAAACCATATTTTAAAATTCCCTGACTTTTCCAGGTTTTTCAGAGCTAATTTATAGCTTTTCAAATCACTATAATATTTTACAAACATTATTTTACTAAGATTGTAACTTAATGTAATAATATTTTTAGACACATACACATTCTGAAATTGTGTCACTCTATGAAGGTGTGAAAGGATTTCAGCCTAAAGTGATGAACCATTGGGTAGTTAAGATTTCAGCGAGATAATATTGATAGTTCACCTTACACCAGTACAGTTTAAAATTGTTGCGAGAGACATTCTGTTCTAGTTTCTTCTTCCTTAACGTAATCAAATTCTCACGCATGCACATAGCCATGACTTAACTTTGGATGACAACATACATTAGAGGGATGAAAATCATGTGGTGACCTTGAGAATTGAGATTGGTGTAATCAACAGGGACAGCAATGTGTTAATAAAAGATTCACGGTAGGTATTAGCTTGAAGGAAAATGTTATTTGATTATTTTAAATGAAATTCACATATTATTTTAGTGTATATGTGAAAATTCCAGAAATCTGATCAAATTCCTTGACTTTTGCCTGAACAAGCAAAGTGACTGACTTTTACCTGTTTTCCAGGTCGCTGGACACCCTGTTAAAGAGTAGCATGTTTTTATAAGTAGTATTCTAGAAAACTAAAGTTAATCTAGTCTGTCAGGACTTGAGGTTCTAACGTTCTCATCAACGGCAGGCAAACAAAATGCAAGTCTACTAAATTACAAATTTGAGGTTTTATACTACTTAAGAGCTTAGCAAGTGAAGAGTACAGAGGGAAATGGGGGAAAGTGCAAGCTAGTGCTGCCATCTGTTAAACAATCATGAGACCTTTGTATTGCTCTTTAGATTATGGTTAAACGAAGTCTCTAACATATTTAAATTAATTTAAAAAAAATAATTCTTTGGTCCTTATGGGGCTTGGGATAAATTTGTCTTTCTGGGAAATGTGTATGATACGATTTCCCCCTGTACCCCTCAAGTGATTATTTAAAAAAAAAAATCTATAAGTATTTAAAAAAAATCTGTACAAAGCTGTATTCACAGCCTTGCTCAGAATATGAAACCTACCCATGGTGTGCAGAGCTCACAACCAAGCTGTTAGTTAATTAGTAGGTGTATTACCTGGAATAGGAGAGCGCGGCGGGCATGGTGATGGGCGAGAGCAGGACGGGGCCTCGCGCCCGCACAGGGTTCGACTTAGTATTGAAGCCAGGACTACTGCCAAGGGGGACACCACACAGACACAGGCAGGAACAAACATTAGCTCAAAGTAAGGTGGTGCCAAGGGGCAATAGTATTTGTGTGTCCAGGAATACATGTTCCCATAGTCTGGGTGGCAACCAAAGTGCTCTTTCTACCCAACACACAAAGTTAAAGGGCTGGCTACAATGTGTGGACAATTATTTCTAAGGGAGGTCTACTAGAAAATAGATGTAATTTAATCAATTTTTTTTATAGAAGTATATATGAGGGGTAGAGAGCTATGTTTGTATATATGTAAATGTGTAAAGGGGTGGGTCGGTTGTATACCAATATGATAAATTTACCAAATTAAATTAAATGCGACCATTGAATACTAAATTTTCCATTCTTGATACGTTTCGCACCCTAGTATAGAAATTAGCCATTTTTTTCTGTGTTTAAATGTTGAATATTATTCTAAGAGCAATACCTTATTTCAGTTTTTTTTATATGTAGGGCCTATATGTCACCCCCCCCCCTCTTCCCATCTGAGGAGTTAATCAATTCTAAGGGGGATCCAGACTCCCCCACCCTGACCACCACCCTTACCTTTCTACACCCATTATTGGCTATTTGGGATGAGGTTCAGCAGGAAAAAAGTTATCATTTCTCCGTTCCCTTCATCAGGTTGTGTGTTAGTCAGCAGGGATTATATTTTGTTTGCTAAAAGGGTTAAACTAGTGGCACAGGAACAAGGGGGTACAAGGGTACATGCCCATACCAACTCAGCCTTGCTTCCTCTATTATCTCATCTACTCTCCGTACCCCCACTCTTTCTCAGTTAGATTCATTCTTAATCCTGTTTCTCCTGGTGACAGCTAGTATGTTTCTCACAAAATTATAACTAGAGTATCTTATATAAGCTATTTATTTAAGTGAATTTTGTGAAGAAATATATTAAGAACAGAGTAAAAGAAAAACTTCTTGAATGAGACCCTCTTTCTTAGAATATTAAAAATAACTGAAATACAAAATATTAGTTAATCATCCAATTGTATAAACACAAATAAAAGAAACAAAATACTTTTTTGAATGCGTGATAAAAAAATTGTTAATATATAATAAAATGATATGTTTAAAAGAGTTTGATATTTTCACACACAACGGCATACCATATTTAAAGTTTATGTGGTATAGAGCACTAGGCTAAATCACGGTTTAAATTAGGAGGGATAGCCAGCACACTTACCTAGGTGATACTGGAGTAGAAATTGTTTAGATATAACACTAAAAAACACATAAACACATTTTTAAGGACAAGCTTTCACTGTCACAGACAGCTTCATCAGGTCAGTCTACTCTACAGTCAGGAAGTCTACTCTCCTGACCTGATGAAGCTGTCTGTGACAGTGAAAGCTTGTCCTTAAAAATGTGTTTATGTGTTTTTTAGTGTTATATCTAAACAATTTCTACTACAGTATCGCATATTTAAAGTTTTTAATTTTAACACAAGCTACTAAATTGCCACATGATCAAGAATGAAGATTAGGTCCATCCTGGGGGATCAACTCACTGCGATGTTTAAATTTCAAGTTCAAATTATTGATGAGTGTTACCCTGAATTGAGATCATAAAATAATACAAATTTCATAAACCAGTTGGAGGTATTCCTGGACACACATTGACAAACCAAACCATAGTAATGCCAAAACAAGTCAGAAAATAAAAAAGCAAAAACACCTTTGTTCCAATTTTAGTTAGCTCCCAGTGTTAATACTATAGATCACTCTCACAAATAAGCATGGCAGAGAAATATTATTAACAGCATTAGTTTTCCTACATACTAATGCCTTAGAGATCACAGTAAAAAAAAACTTTTATTAAAAAAGAATGGCGGTGACCGGTTTTATATGTAATTTGTACCGTTTGTTTACCCTGCAAGGCACCAAGATTACCTTGCATTGTTCTACTTGAGTATAGCTTAAAATATAGGACAGAAGTTTAAGATGGGGGTGTAGGAAACATTAAAAACTGTCTAGGTATTTGCAGTTTTTATAAAAAAAAACTTTTTTTTTTGTCAAAATAAATTAAATATTGCTTGTATAGAAACATAAAGAGTTTAATTTTCTTCCAAAGTTGATACAAACAGTTGTTGAATATCTGTCCTGGAATCTAATTATACTTTTTCTCTTCGTTTAAAAAGTGTATCATCTAATGCCGCTATGCTTGAACAAAAATATTCAACAACTGTTGATAGCACCATATGAAGAAAATTAAACTTTGTGTTTGTACTGAAGCAATATTTTTATTTATTTTGGCCAAAAAAAAAGTTTTGCTTCTTAGACAGCAAAAACCTCGGCCTTTTCCCACGTTCCCTACATCCCCACCTTATTCCGTCAGTGCAAGACTGGTACCTTTCAGAGTAAACAAAATGTACCTGTCACCGATTACATCATTTTTCTTACCAATTTAATCAATTATTTAATAACAATATATTTAAATAAAGTTGTAATGAACATCGAAAACTACCATTCTACATATTTATAAAAACAAATAATTGACGAAAAACTTACAAAACTTATAAAAACAATATAGAAACACTATAATGTAATGGTATGTTATATTACGTAACAGGGAAGGAAGCCAACCTGAAAAGATAGTTGGGCTAGGCTTGTATAGAAAACAAATATATTAGTTTTCTTTCAGGACCTAACCTAAAATTAATTCAGGTTGGCTTCTTTCCCTATCACTTAAATTACATTTCTTTACAGCATTCAACATAAAAAAAGGATATTTTTTCCATCGTGTCTCAATATTGGATGGATGGATGGATGGATGCGAAATTATAATTCATAGAAATTAATAAAATAAGGAAAAATAAAATAATTAGTAGAAATTGAGTGAAAAAACCCTGCCTAGGAAAGAGGAACAGATATGGGTGTAATCCAATCCTTAAAGTTGACATATTCTTCCTTTCTACAGTTTTCTTAATGTAGAAAAAGTCAGAAACACTCATCAAAAGCAATAAAGTTATAACGTCAAACAAAGAGTGAGTGCAACATTTCACAACTAAGACAGTGGTTTAACGATAGACTACCACCTGGTCTCTCTGAGATACACTATAGAGTGTGTAATGATACTGTTTTGGGTCTTTATCTGAAAATCATGGATAAAGTATATTTTTCTTTAAAGAACTGACCCGCCTCTGTGGAATAGTTGGCTAACGTGCGAGTCGGGTTTAACTCGAATGCTGAAGATGGGGAGATCGAGGTTTGAATCTCGGTCGGGTGAACTAGGGGTGGTTTTTCCTAAATGGTTTTCCACTCTCCCTCCACGCCCCTAATTCAACCTTCCCAATTCCTAATCCATTAGCGTAATTAGTACTTAAAGCGTATAACCCGAACGGGTAGTAAGACGCAGGTGCTAAGTAATAATAATAAAAAAAATTAAAAAAATATTTTTTCAACTTTCAAACCATAAGAATTCAATTTAAAATTGACAAAGCACAAAAATAAAACATCTGAAATATAATATTTTTACTTTTTTTTTTAAATCAATTATAACTTTAAAGTCTTCACTTCATTTGTTTCCTCGGAAGGCGAGTAATAGCCCTTTTAAGGCCGAGAGTGCCAAAAACACTCGTTCAAGACTTCCGAGTATCTTGTCTCAAATTCTAGCTAGTAAAATCCTGTTGGAGCAGAATACGAACGATTCAATAAATTTCCCAACTTACCATCGGTACTTGAATACCCACTCTTGTGTATCCAACCCCCCACTATACACCATGGCAAACATTAGAACATCCCCTAGATTTAGACGTGATGACTACACAACTCTCCTCACTAAACAAACACAGCAGTGGTAGCTAATTGGTGCTCAACTCGTACTTGTGGTGAGATCAGAGATAGCTTACTTGATTATCAGTCAAGTATCCTGTTGGTTACTTACTGTGGCTTGATATTAGCCCGCACTACTCTTTATCAGCCACGCTTTTTTGTTTCCTTCGGTTGTTATTGTCATTAAAAAAAACATTGTTCATGAAGAAATGAGTCGGTAAGGTGAGAATTACTACAGTATCGTTATTAAAACACTAATGGAGTACAAATAGTTTAAAACATGCAGGCTCATGTAATGACTTGTCTGAAATTTAATGTATCAGAATCTACACAAATATATTTGAAAATAATAACCAAGCAATGGCGAGTTTTATGCATGTATGAATAACTATATTAGATTATTTTTTTATTGTTTCCGAGTTAGTCAACATATTATTACAAAGACATGATGTTAGCATATAGAGAATATTCAATATCGCAACTTTAGTTTTAATTATTGATTAATATTATTTTTTATAACTAATTTTCCAGTTCTGATCAATAATGTAGAGTTAATTTTAGAAAATATTAATAATTGGAATGAGAATAAGAGAAACGTATATATTCTATAATTCCTAAGTATATGTATATCTTAAAGCTTGGCAGCCAGTCCCCAGTCATTAATTTATCAATGTGAAAGGGTACACCCATATTTCGATGAAGCGTCCTCCTATCCTGAAAGTGTCATGTCCCTCCAGGACTTCCCTGAACAGTCACCCTCCGTACATGTTGAACAGACTAGGTGACAATCAACATCCTTGCCTCACTCCTCTTCCTATCTTTACCCTGTTGGTCTCTCCATCATTCAGCCTCCCCTTCACTCACTGACCCAGGTAATAGTTTTATTATATTTGGAAGAAGGTACAGGAAAGGTGGATAGAAACATATAAAAGGGGGACAAACACAATATGGCCTTTACAATGAAAAGAAGAACACAGTTCACACTTTACACTGCTGCCAATGGACAAAGAGGTAATGGGTGTCTCGTAAAGAAAATTGATCGTCACCGCCCAATCCCCCGACCTAGGTTTCAT
>CABFOV010002732.1:31962-43683 GCA_902141375.1 Timema poppense
AAGTATTTCCTATTTACAGGAGCAGCTCATGAGCTGGGCGAACCGAGGGTGCCAAACAGGGCACCAACCTAGCCTTATGTTAAACCTGGGTGTGATAGGAAAATAATCCCCAAAGCTAATTAACTCCAAACCTAGCGTAGTTGCTTATAATAACAATCATTCACTTTTTGATCTGTACTAACAATACATTTTGCATATTAGTATAGGTTAAACAATAAAAAAAAAAGGTTATAAGGGCAAGGCCTACACATTTACCAGAAAACTGCAGGCCTCAAAGTTTACAATTAAAAACACAACAAAACACATTGTTATGAAATTTTTGAGGTACATTAGTCCCCTTCATCAACAGAAGAGATCAAAACACAAAATGGACTACGGCAGCATGGCTAGAGGTTGATCGTGGTCACTTAGGTTCTGTTGTTGCCTGTGTTTTAATCCCTGTCTCCTTTCAATGTTTAATTTAATACAGCCATTTGGCACTATTTTACATTTGTTTAAACCAAAATGGTGGATGGGAAATAAAGATTTATTTTTTTAAACTTGCATATGCTTAAATGTTTTAGTGCCTTGCAGAGCAGTGTAGCCGTAAGGTCACATGTGGTATTAGAAAAGCTTAACAAGTCTATTGGGCAGACACTCACATCTCATCTGGGGAGCTGTTACCCTGAGAGGTGTTGTTATTATGGTTGAGGTTGAACTTTTCAAAGCGGCTCACTACCCGGTCTGCCGGCACAGATATACTACGGCTGAACTCCTGCGGGGCGGCTAATCTGGAGCTCTTCTTCTTCCTTTGAACACATTGCAAAAGTTTTTCAACAACCAGAGACATTTTCATGTTTAATATATTATATTTACCTTAAAAAAAAGGCCCATTTTGTTACCTTTTATAGAATATTAGTGCAGCCAATAAACATACACTTGTAAAAAAATATTAAAAACTCATGAGGACTGAATGTAGTTATATTGATTCACCAAATTTGTTACATCTTTTAAAAGGTGGAATGGAATGGATTAAGGTTTTAGAAAAAAAAGTATGGCATATAAAGGCACAATTTTGAATTAAGCAGTAAAAAAACTAACCTGTTTCACAAAAAAAAAATCAGCCAATTTAAATTTTAAATAAGAAAATATATCAACTGCCCATAAGCACGAACCTACCTTACTTTAAAAAGGAAAATAAGCACAAAAAGTAAGTAACAAAAATTAAACCGTTGTGAAACCTACTCTGTAAGAAAGCAGTCCTCTAAGAGCTCAGCAGCAGTCGCTCTCTTGTCCGCATCTGGCTCAAAGCAGCGGAGAATGAAACTCTTAGCTCTTTCCGACAACTCTGACGGGATCTCGGGGTGAATCTTGTAGTAGCCCACCTGAAACAGTCAGAACTATGAGATTGTAGGTAACAAACACAATCACAACACCCCACCAAATCATATAGAAACATACAACTACACAGAAACAATAACCACACACTCATACAAAAACCGACAAACCTCCCCCCACCTCCTAAAAAAAACCACAAAAAACTACACATACAAACCCAAAAACATACACACACAAACACACACACTAAGACTTCTGACCCATGCTGAAAACCACTTAGATCCTTACTTAATTTTTTAAACTTAAAAAACAATGGAAAAACTGAAGATAGAATAATATTTACATCTATTTGAATGCAATATCTGATAAAAATCATGTTTGAAGCCATATCACAAGTCAAACGCTATAGAGAGATGTCAACCACCACATAAGTTTTAACAAACAAGCGTCATTTTAACAATTAGATCAATTGACTCAAGTAGTAGTTCTATCACAAGTGGTATGACCAGCCAATTATATCCAAGGTCGTTGAAAGTAATTCATTCTTTAATATGTGATCAATGTGATCAAAATACATAACTAAACAAACTTATTTGTGTTTAAAGCTAGCTAAATCAAACTTTACATCTTAAATATTTGCACAGGTGGTATTATATGGAGGTCATTAAATAATCATCGGCAGGGACAGATAGACCTTGGAGATCAAATGTTCAAACCTCAGCTGAATGTATTAGAAATTTTTTGTTGCTATTTTATATGTTCAGTTGTAGACTAAAAAAGAGGGAGGGTGAATTGTGGGACAGAGAAAGAAAGGAAAGTAGGCAATAAAAAGAGTAAGGAGTGGAAGGGAAATAGAAATCAAGAAAAATGAAAATTAGAGAGAATATGTAGAGAGAAAAAGACTCTGGAGTAGGGCTGCAGGATTTGTACAGATATCCAATATTTTCTCAGAACATAAAATTTTTCATACCAAAATTTCAGAATATAGAATACAGAACCAAACTTAACTAAAAACGCCAATACAATGGTTGGACTTCTCCTAGACCCTTTCCCTCGAGAAAATTGTCCACGCGTTTAGACATATTCTACCTCTCTGCTCAAAAAAAGGAAGAAAACAAGGGTGTTAGGTTTTTAAAGATGGATTTAAAACACAATACAAAAATATATCTTGCTGTTAAAAACGATTAATGTTTCGTTTTTTAAATTCATCCACAACATTTAGCCATGTCTTACATAGCCTACTCCTTTCTTTTGATTCACACACTCTACCTTCATATATTTGCTTTGTCACTCGATCCACTCTCATCCTCTCAACATGCTTAGTCAGTAGTGCATTGTATTTATAGAGAATAACCAGTGTTCACACGGTTTGAGATATTTAACCTTTGTTTTGAGGTCTAATCTTTTGCTGCCAGTGTTTAAATAAAACTAATGTTAACCTGCTTGAGCTGCTACCAGCGTCTACTTAAATACTACAAATTGTCAATTTACAACCATCAAACAGACTTGTCCATCGATAATGATTATGTAATAATGACCTAGACATTGAGTCAATACTAGGGATGGAAACCAGAATCTTTCAAATCTTTAAGAAAATTCAAGATTCAAGGATTCGAGAAGATTCAAAATTTGAGTTAAAAAAAACAATTAAAAAAAAATGCAAGTGAAATCTTTTTAGGCTCTAATACTGCTTTTTGATGGTTCAAAACCAATTATAATAAAGAATGAACTTAACAACCAGGCCCCAGACCAGTAATTTACACTTTAACACAATGTATGAATGTTATAATGAATGGATTATATTAAATAATGTCAGCATTTAGTTACTATTTGAATACGACAACTTAGCTCGGTCGGTAGCATGTCTGTCTATTGAACTAAGGGTCCCAGGTTGAAAAATGTATCGTTGGTGAAATGTGGGTTTACCCTTTCACAATGATGAATTAATGGCGGGGGACTGGATGTTGTTGTTATTGTTGTTGTTATTATTGTTGTTGTTATTATTGTTATTGTTATTATCATTATCACTATCATCATCATCATCATCATCATCATTATTATTATTATTATTATTAGCAACGCGTCTTACTACCCGTTCGGATTATACACACTTCAACGAGTATAAAACCAAAGATTATTAGTTTTAACTTTTAATACATTATTTAACACTCAGTTCTATATGACCACACACAAGAGTTTAAGACAGCAGAGTCACGTTACCTTGAAAACAGCTGCCTGAGGGGAACCCAGCTCTATGAACGGTGGTTTACCTGTTGCCATCTCCACAATGGTGCAGCCTAGAGACCAGATGTCAGCCTGGGAACGTTAAAATAATCAATATAATTAATATATTTCTCTAAGGAAAACCTCTTTTCGCTCTTAAGGTATTTTGTTATATTTGGAAGAAGGGAAAGACAGTGGATAGAAATATACAAACTAGTGGATGCACATGATAGGGTTTTTATAATAAAAAGAACACATTTCACACTTTACTTTGCTGCCACTGGACAAAGAGGTAATGGCTGCCTCTTAATTTATCGATAATTCAGTTAGGTGCACACTCATAGCAGATGATAAATAAAATTCTAGGTTATATTTTTATTAGGGTTGAACAAATCATTTAAAACTTGTGCTTAGCTACAGGGAAGAAGGGGGAGGGAGGAGGGGATTGGCTTCAACCATTACAAAGCTAAGCCCATAAAAGTACAAAAAAAATTGGATTTATCATGTTAAATTTAATAACCTTTAGAAGGAAAGTTTCCCTATACTTTAATCTTTTATGTGAATCTAGGTCACTTACCGGAGCACCGTACCCCCGCTGTCCCTTATCAATAACCTCTGGAGCCATATACTGCAGCGTTCCTGTGAAAGTCTCAGTACTGGGGCACAAACCCGCGAGACGCTTGGAGGTTCCGAAGTCAGATATCTTCACCACACCACTATATGTGTTAACTAACACATTGTCACCTGGGAGAAAGGAACATAGCATAGGTTAGTCCAACTCTACTGTGTGAAAGTTATTTTTACCAGAACTTATGTGAGAAGAAGAGATTCAATTCTTTTTGTTGAAAGAAATGACTAAGTTTGGGAGTGGAGATTTGTTGTGTTTATAAGATCGTAGATTTCTGAAACTGCCAATTTTTTTGTCTGTTTTTCTGCCATTATTAATATATATATATATATCACGTGTAACTGTGAGAGTGATCAGAAGATGAAAATGTGAAGAGCGTATGAACGATAGAATAGAGAAGTTAATATGTAACGTTTTATATCAAGGCTATCTATTAAAGATGGCTTCCTTCACTATAACTTATATTATGGCACTCAACAGTATTTTCAAACTTTTTATTTATTCAACATACACTTTCTGAACCGACTGATTATATCAGCACTCGAGAATTTCTATGAGCAAGAGAGAAAGGACCTACCAATTTTGCAGGTAAAGTTATTTTCACATACCTTCCAGGGTTCATTTACATGCAATAATTGACATGGAATCGACAACTTTACTTCCCCTCCGAAGGGAGTTTAACTACAGATTTTTACCGCTCAAGGAAAATCTGTCGTCCCCAATTGGGTTTTAAACCACAAACATCAGATCCTGAGATGAGCATTTTACCCCAAGACCCCTCCCTTGCACACTTTCTGTTATCTGTTTCCTTTCGTCTCTTTCTTAATGTGGCTTGCGGTCTTTTCCCTAAATACACCTTCTCCATCCTTCTCTTTGGTATGTTGTCCTTTTATATCCTAATTGCATGCCCATACCATCTCAGTCTTGCTTCCTCTACCATCTCATGTACTCCTTGTACCCCCACACTTTTCCGGATAACTTCATTCCTAATCTTGTTTCTCTTCGTGACATCTAACATGCTCCTCACCATCTTTATTCCCATGACCTCCGCTTTACTAGTCTCTCTTAAATTCACTGTCCAGATTTCTCCTGCATATGTGACTATGGGTAAGAAGTTTGCTGTGTATGACTTTCTTTAGTATAGAAGACACAACAAAGGAAGAAAATGCCAGATTGAACCTACATTTTCTTCTTCTTTCCATAGGGGATATTTATTCATTTAGTTTTAACTCCTTGGTTTAATTTGTCTTAGTTTAATAAACTGTCATGTATTATAAAACCATTTAGCCATTAGGTTTTCTCACTGTCAAACAAGAAAAAATTGTAGTAGAGGGAAAATTGATTATATCTACAGTTCATAAAAGAAAGAAAAAGTTCAATAAAATACAAATATATAAATATCTACCTAACGTTTTTTAGATGGGCAAACTCTAATGAGCTTGATTTTTCCAGCAGGGATCACACCTATTTCGAGGGTAAAGGAGCACTTGGCCCAAAGAGGGGACGACCAGAGAACTGTAATAATCCTAACCTTTGATATCCCTGTGCACTATCTTCTGGTCGTGGAGATATTTCAACCCTTCTAGTATTTGCTTGGTGTAGTACGATATGGTGGACTCGTTCTCCTTCAAAGGACCCCATTTGGACCGCAATAGTGCTGACAGACTTCCTATGGGGGGAAAATGACATACATTTTTGTATTAGATAAATTAAGAACAATTACTAAAGAAAGTTTTAATTAGGGGGGTGTGAAGTCAACATTTTCAGTTTGAAGAGAGTAGAGATCAAATATGTGAAATATTCTTGAAATCAAAATAGAGTTTGAACATTTTTTGTCAGTTGTTTTATGCTTGTAAAAATATTATACTGTACTGCTTATTCGTATAACTTTATGCAAAAAAATGATTTAGAGCATATTTTACCAACAATAATTGTTTGTATATATTTAATTCTAAGCTGATAAAACAAGTTATTATCACAACATATAATTTAATTTGGTCATGAATAGTAACTCATAAGTTAAAATGGCAGTAAATCAACAAAACTGTTTATTTTCACTTCAATCTATCTGTATTTAAAAAAATGAAGACTGTCTTTCATGAGCAAATATCTGAAATTTTTAAATTAGTATCCCCTGTGTACAAACATTCCAAAACACCCTTGATAAGATATTCAAGAACAGCTGTTGAGGTCATTACGCGAAGAAAATTAAACTTTATGTTTGTATAGAAGCAATATTTGATTTATTTTTAACAAAATGTTTTGCTATAGAAACTGCAAAAATACTGACCTATTATCACATTCTCTTCATTCCCACCTTAATCCAAGAAGTGAGGAAGAGAAAAGTTTTTTTAGATGAAATGTACCTGCATTAAAATGCAGATCCAAGTTTTGTTTGGAGGTGAGCCAAACCAAAACATAACAGTTTTTACTCATTTATGGTGTCAAAATATAATTACATTTAAAATTAATTGAATTAGATTTTTAGAATATAACGATAGGTTAGATTGTCTTGGTTTGACTTAGGAAGGAACGCCAGCACGGTTACCTGACTAATGCTGGAAACTCTTAACAAGATATAATGTTTTTCTATAACAGTGAAATACAGGACCGAATTTAACGTAGGGTGAAAGGAGCTAGTGCTTCCACAAACCGTTATAGTGAGAAAAATAGTTTGTCTTTATAGATTGCAGTCGTGGTGATATTTAAAAAAAACTAGCTTTGTATAAACATTTTTATATATTTGTGACAAAATATTACTTACTTACTAATGTGCCACAAACAAATCTTTCAGACTGTGATTTTAAAAACATAAACAGGACCCCTAAATTTAACTGAATCTAGTGACTCGTAATGGAAATATATATCTAATTTATTGTTCTAATTTGAAGAAGGTAAAGTAAAGATGGATAAACACATTTAACAATAGGTACTTAAAAAAGAGAAAAAAAAGTTTCCTTTGAAGAAATGTAATTTAGTATGATGAAAATATTTCCTTATTTAAATAATATTTTATATCGTACATTGATATTTTTACAGTTTGTAATTTGTAGAACCCCAGGGCTTCCACAGCTATAAATCTGGCCATGTCATGATATAAAACAACCTTGTATTTCAAAGAAATATTTAAACAAAGGAAAAATTGTGCCATCGGCTAAATTAAATTAAACATTGAAAGGAAGATAGAAGGGGAAGAAGGCCTACACATTTATAAGAAAACTGTAGGCCTTAAAGTTCACAATTATGTAATTTTCAGGATCCAGCAGTCCCCTTTTTCAGCAGAAGAGAGTAAAACACAGACTGGTCTACGGCGAGCATGGCTAGAAGTTGGTCATGGCCACTTAGATACTGTCATAGTCCAGTCTGTGTTTTACTCTCTTCTCATATATCCCAAAAATTTCATAATTATTTATTTTGTTGCGTTTTAATTGTGAAATTTGAGGCCCACCATTTTCCAGTGTGTAGGTCTTTCCCTTCTATTCTCCTTTCAACGGGATATTTAAAAATTCTTGAATTTAAATTTAAATTAATATTTATGTGTTCAGCGGAAATTGTAATCCCCCAATAGTAAATTAATCGGAACCAAACCGTAATTCATGCGCAAACTTAAATTGTACGTGTTAAAATTTGAATAAAAAGCCAAAGTCCACTGCTATTAGAGCAAGGATCTAAAGAGGTGTTAACACAAAGGACGTGTTGGGACGTGTAAGTTAGGAGATTACCTCCAGGCACCTGCTCCATGAAGATCTTGAAGAAACCGTCCTCAGAGACTGAACCCAGGTATTGCACTATGTTGCGGTGACGTAGTTGAGAGTGAAGTTTTATCTCCTCGTGTAGGGGTTGGACATCACTGATAAGAACAAGACCATAGCTAGAGCTAAGAGCGTGATAAGACAAGGAGAAATATATGAGCCAACAAACACGCAACAAACAGCGAGCATCACACACATAGGTCGGGTCAGTAACCCGATGTGCTCGACTCTGCTCAAGAAAGATTGACTTTCAGAAACTCGCACAACCTCCATGAAATGGTGGGGGACATAATTAAATATTAAACCTAATTTACAGTGAGCAGTCCGGGTGTCCAGCCAAATTATATTTTAAAATTCCCTGACTTTTCCAGGTTTTCCAGCACCAAGTTACAACTTTTCCGGTCACTATGTATTACAAACATTTTCTTATTAAGATCACAACTTAATGAAATACTAATATTTCCAAGACACGTACAAAATTTGAAATTGTGTTACTATATGATGGAGATGAATAATTTTAGTCTAAAAGAAATGGGCTATTGTGTAGTGCGATCTAAGTAACAGTTCAATGAGATTGTATTTAGTACACCAGTATAGTTTAAAATTGTTGTAAGACATATACGTTTTAGTTTCTTCTCTCAATAATGTAATCAAATTCTCACACATGTACATAGCTATGAATCTTCTTTGTCTAAAGATAAACAGAGAGGAGTAACTGTTGCCATCTGATGCGAGTATCTCCGATCACTGATAAATTATAAAAAATTATGATTGCCCATCTCTAGGGTTGGATGTTGTGTCTCTTCTAGATTTAAGTTAGGTTAGAAGTAGTGTGCTGATATAATCGGTCAGATCATAAAGCGCATGTTATATACCTCAAATAAAAGAGGGGGTGGGGTGGGGAAGGAAAGACTAATTCAAGCTTTCTGGTTCTTGTTCTCTTCGTAGCAGAGTAACTTAAAAAAATATGAGGTATAAGTGAAAATCTCACCCCAAGTTTTTTTCAGGTATTTCCTTGACAGCAATCCTCACTTGCGTATTGAGGTCCCTCGCAGCGAAAACCACACCATATGTGCCCTTGCCAAGGACAATTCTCTTTCCAATGTCATCAAGCTCATACTCAAACTGCAAATAGATAATAGCAACATTCAAAGAAGGGATGTGAAGCATTACAAAAGAAGTTTAATACAGTTCTTTAAGGAAAAAGGGTTAGGAAACAGATAAAAGGGAATGAACACAATGTATCTTTTACAATGAAAACAAGAACATAGTTCTCAGTTAACGTGGCTGTCACTAGACAAAGAGATAATCAAGTGATTGGGCAGAGTAGTAATCAATTTGGTTCAAAAGACATATTTTTAAAAACATTTCAAACTTGTCTTGACTACACTATAGATCAAGCAAAGCAAAGAAGTATAAAACGCTAATTTCCCTGACTATCTAAACCCAAACACTTTTGCGGGCAGGTGAGACATAACGTTGAAGGGGGACAAAAGGGGGTAAGATCGTGACTTCAACCAACTTATGAACCAGCTATATACATTCTGTTTTTTAAAACTTTATTACGTCTAGCAAGACATATCTATTCATGTAGGTGTGTGCATAATTCTAACAATTTAAGGTCTACCTACACCAATAATACTTGTATCAAAATAATTGAAAATGTTAGTTACCATCTTGTGGCTTGGGTCAAATTTGTTTTTCAATCCATATATTTTCCATTACCGGCTTGCTAAGCCTGTCGTAGATTCATATGCCTTATAATCTAACTTTAGACTAGGACAGACACAGCATCCAGTCCCCGCGGCCATTAATTAATCACTGTGAAATGGTAAATCAATATTTCACCAATAATAAATTTATTGGCCAGCCCAGGAATTGAGCCTGGGACACTTAGCTCAGCAGACAGACACGCTATCATTTGAGCTAAGGTGTGGATCTATAAGGTGTGTATGTGGCTTATAAAATGAATATATAAAAATATATAGTCATACAACCTTGAAATAGCTCTATTAACTTATTGGTCAAGTTTAATGCAGTTATTAAATATATATAAATTGAACATAATTTATGATGGTCCAATAAATCGCATGGGCTTATTTTTAATACCATTAGTGATGAAATTACTCTTAGACACCTACAAGTAACTATTATTAAATACTAGTTTATATTTCTTCTATACAAAGACCTATTATTGAAAGCTCACAGATATTTCATATTTATAAATTTTCACAAGTGTTTTTATTAGTTTTTGTTGCAAAATTACCTGTTTACACACAAAAATTGTTAGTGTCTCCTCAAATCTCTAAGTTTTCCATATAAATGGCAGCCCTGAGCAATTTTAATGCTATCCAGATAGCGTTCTGTTTGAAGATCCAACACCTCTTTTTACCAATATATCTTACCTTCATTTGATCTGTGGAGAGATCAGAATCTAAGTCTGTGACCATCCCTTCTTGATCTGCCGTCATTTCCAGGATTAGGTCATAGAACCTCTGTCGACACTGCACCGAGGGTAGGAACATTTGGAAGTCATCGGAGTTCTGGTGGACATAAAGAAACAAGCAGCGCTCGTCCCTTTTGTACAGACTACAATATGGGAACATAATTTACATCAGAGACTTAACACTCTAATAGAAATCCTGCAAATAATGCTAACTTAACCAATTTTTTTTAATCCCTTTTGTTTTTTTGTTTGTTTTTCCTCTTTTGGGCAGTTGGGTTGCGTGCTCTACCTCCCTCATGAGGTGTTGTGCATTACTGTTGAGACGGGAGAGGGGGAGTGCTATAATATATATATAGTGTTACATGGAAGATGGAGGCATTTTACGAAACTGACCCGGCCGCAAGCTGGAAGCTGTTGACGATGATGATTGTTACATGGGGTGAAAAATGTATTTAAATAATTTGTATTCAGGATTTAAAACCAATTTGGAGTAGTATTTAATCTGAAGTTCAAATATTTTACAACAATAATAATATTGTAAAAAGTATATATTATAAAACCATAAAGTTTTAGGTTTTAAATATGATTTACAAAATACTATATTGCAAATATTGACATTAGATTAATTCATCTTAAAATGATTTAATCAAGTTAATATCTTAAAATATTATTTAATTATTCTAAATTTTTGTCATGAGAACATTAATTTGTGATGTAAATAGCTGTGATTTACAGCACAAATTTAACAGAAATGTCTATTTTGACCTTTAAAATGTTGGTTTTTTTTGACATAGCTGACGAGTCAAATAGTCGAAATATAGATTTTACTTTCAAATCAAAGTCGGAGCGATGTTGAAGTTTTTGAAGCTTTGCACACCCCTAACGTGAACTGTGTCCCTCCTTTATTTGTAAAAGGCACATCGTATCAGTTTCCTTTTATTTGCTCCTATTCCTTTTTCTTGTACCCTTTACCAATGAAACAACACATATCTCTAAAAGTGAAAAGAGATTTTCCATAAATAAAAAATCAGCTATCTATTATTATTAAATTTTTATTATATCTCAATTAGGAAAACCTCTATTCACCTTATGAGAGAATAATTGTATTATATTTTACCTTCTTCCATATATATTTATTATTACTGCTATTTGGGGTATTAGACTCTACAAAATGTCAGTCAAGGGTTGGGTCTTTCTCACTTAGAATTAACACCCCTGATAACCTTAATATCTTTTAAACATTTTGAAGGAAGAAGAAAACTTTGACATGGTATTAACATAGTTGAAATACCTCAACAATTATGACATATTCAAATATGTGAGCATAAAAAAATTTAGTGAACTACCCCCCCCCC